>WOXC01007188.1:0-255428 GCA_011680675.1 Gymnobelideus leadbeateri | reverse complement strand
AAAGGAGAAAGGAAAAAGAGTTATACATAAATTTTCTCTTCTGGAGATCCTTTAAAAAGGCCCAACCTCAAGATATCACATCATAAAAGTGATGAAGCTACGGGAGTTGATGAAATCCCCAATGGAGAGACTGTTTAGTTCTTTGACAGAAGGAAGGCCCTTAGACCATAAATTACCAAGATCCTAAATGCTTAATATTGAGTACTTAAATCAATTCTGCTGTGTGAAAATAATTTCCTATAATTGCACTTTTCATTCCTTGAATCCTACTGAACTGGCTTGTCATTCACGTTGTGAATTCAAGTCCCTTACAATTCAATATTCTTAAAATTTATCGCTAGTATTCTAACTTGATTTGCCTTCTGACTCTATTCTATTGTTACCTAATTCAGTGATTCATTTATTACTATCCTAGAAACCATCAAGGAACACTTCTCTCTTTTTTTCATTGCCATGTGTCTGTACTGAATGTTGTGTCATGTTGATGGTATAGAAAATTAAACTTCCCACGTATTTTTACTAGACCTATTGTTTAATTTGCAGCCTGTATTTTTATCCATCTTTTTTCTTTTATTTCAACTGTAGAAGTTTACATTTTTATTCTAATGCAATTTCATCTTGTTGGACTCATCTCATTATATCAGATTATCAAGATATTTTTGTATTATAATTCTATTCTTGATTGATATTAACTATACCTCCTAACTTTCTGTCATCCATGTATTTGATAATTGTGTCATTGATAATTTCATCTATTTCACTGAAAGAAATGTTTAATATAATAGCTAAAAGATAAACACCTTTGTCACACCACTAAAGACCTCACTCCAAGAGATAAAAATTAATTCATCCATATTCTTGTGGTTTTGGTCACTATCCTATATAATTGTATGGTTGATTTTCTAGTTCACGTTTTTCCATTTGGTCACAAGGATCTTGTGAGAAGAACTTGTCAAATATTAAAATTTCACCATGAGTAACTTTCTTTTGTTGAAAAGAAATACTTTTTAATTGTTTGTTTTCAATATTGTCTTTCATAAGATTTTGAGTTCCATTTTTTCCTTCTGCCTCCCTTCTGCCAACCCCAAGATGACATTAAATCTAATATAGGCTCTACCTATATACTCATATATACTCACATATACTCATATAAACACATTTTCACTTTGGTCATTTTGTAAAGAAGAACTAGAAGCAATGAGAAGAACCATGATAAAGAAGAAATAAACCAACAAAAAAAGGGAGCAAACACTACACTATGATCTGAATTCAGACTCCATAGTTTTATCTCTGGATATGGATAGAATTTTTTGTCATGAGGCTCTTAGAGTTATCTTTGATCCCTTCATTGCTAAAAAGAGCTACATCTATCAAAGTCAGTCATTGCATTCTGTTGCTGTTATTGTGTTCAATGTTCTCCTTGTTCTACTCACTTCACTCCGCATCAACATCATATAAGTCTTTTCAAGTTTTTCTGAAGTCTGCCTGCTTGCTTGTCATATGGAATAATAGTATTCCATTACATCCATGGACCACAATTTGTTCAGCCATTCCCCAACTGATAGACATCCCAACTATTGTCAATTGTTAGCCACCACAAAAGAGCTGCTATAACAACTTTTGTACATGTGGGTCCTTTTAACATTTTTATGATCTCCTCATGATACAAACATTGAAGAAGTATTAGTGAGTCAAAGAGTATGCCAATTTTTATAGCCCTTTGAGCATTGTTCCAAACTGCTCTCCAGAATGGCTGGATCAGGGGCAGCTAGCCAGCACAGTAAATAGAGCATGAGCCCTGGAGTCAGATGGACCTGAAGTCAAATATGGCCTTAGACACTTAACTCCTACTAGATGTGTGACCTCGATCAAGTCACTTAACCTCAATTGCCCTGCCTTCTCCTCTCAAAAAAACAAAACAAAACAAAACAAAAACAAAAACAAAAACAAACAAACAAACAAAAAAGAATGTTTGGATTAGTTCACAAATCTATCAAGTATTAGTGTTCCATTTTCCCACATATTCTCTAACATTTATCATTTCTCTCTATTTTGTCATGTTAGACAATCTCATAGGTGTGATGTGATATCTCAGAGTTGTTTTGATTTGCATTTCTCTAATCATTCATGATTTGGAGTATTTTTTTTTCTTATCACTGTAGATAATTTTAACTTTCTCACATGAAAACTGCCTGTTCTTGTCCTTTGACTATTTGTCAATTGGGGAATTATATGCATTTTTAGGAATTTCACTCAGTTCTCTATATAATTTAGAAATTTAGCCTTTATCAGAGGCACTGGTTATAAATATTGTTTCTTAATATTCTGTTTCCCTTTTAATCTTGGTTGCATTGGTTATGTTTGTGGAAAGCTTTTCAATTTAATATAATCAAAGCTATCCATTTTGCATTTCATAATATCTCTTCCTTGTTTATCCATAAATTATTCTGTTATTCATAAATATGACATTTAAACTATTGCTTGCTCTGTAGGTTTGCTTACAGTATGAGCATTTATATCTAAATAAGGTATCTATTTTGACTTTATCTAGCTATATAGTATAAGACACTGGTCTACAACTAGTTTCATGCCTAACTTTCTATCATTCCATGATAGTCCCCTCATATGTATGTTCCTTCTTTAAGAAAACTGTGAAATTGTGTTGACTATATCCACCTTAAATAAGTTCATTCTAACAGCTTGTTTCCTTCAATGCTTACTGACTTCTTGTCATATGCTTTTAATGCTCCAAATTTTTTTCTATCCTGAGAATTCATCCCCAGCCTTGCCTATTATTTTCTCATTCAAAAATCATTCCTTAAAATTCTAGGAAGGTCTTCCAATACGCTATAACCCACACCACTTCAAAATCATGTAAAGGGGACTCTGAACAACTTCTGGAGCTCCTGCACCCACAGAAAAACACACAGAAGCTGACGTCCCACTGAAGACAGCCTAGCAGCCTAGCATGGAAAGGAGAGCATAGCATGATGGGAGTTGAGCCTATACCCACCTGAGTGGCAGTTTTAACCCCAGGGCAGCAGGGCCAGCAGCCAGCTGGAGGGACCCCAGAACACCAGCAGCTGTGGCAATTCCAGAACTATCAACACAGATATGCCTAGGACAAAGTGAGAGTTTAGTGCCCTAGGGACTTTGGGACCAGTATTTTGGGAACGAAACAGCTTCTTGCCCTAGGAGCAAGAAGCTGCCAAGCAGACATGGCACAGCCGCCATTTTGCAGCTTCAGCTGCAGCTTCAGCTCCTGGTCTGAGAACTGTAGGGGGATCTAGTTACCAGTCTTGTGGGGTAATCACTCTTCCTTTAACCTCCCTGGATCTGGATTGCAGTCTGGGGTAGAGGTCTTGGGATGGGTATCCAGCTTCCCAGAGAGTGTCAAGGTTTCACAGAGGCCATCCAACTAATACCTCCGGAAGTTGTGAAGACCCCAATGTTTGGGATGGAAGCTCCCCTCTCTGGTGTCAGAGTCCTCCTGGAAAAAAGCCCAAAAGTCAAGTAATTGAGTGACAACATGCCTAGGCAAAAGAAACAACATAAACAGAAAAATCCAAAACTAGACTCTTATTTTGGGGGCAAAAAAGATCTAAGCATGGAACAGGAGGAGGACTGTGAGGTAAGAAATCCCGCACCAAAAGCCCCAAATAAAAATACGAGCAGGTTACAGGCCATAGAGCACCTTAAGAAGGATTTTAAAAACCAAATAAGAAAAGTGGGGGAAAATTGGGAAGAGAAATGAGAAGGATGTAGCAAAAGTATGAAATGAGAGTCAACAGCCTGACTGAGGAAATTAACATCTTAAAAATAGACTAACTCAAAAGGCAAAGGAGCATGAAAAGGGCAATGAGGAGAAGTATGCCTTAAAAAGTTGAATTTGCAAGATGGAAAAAGAATCTCAAAAGCTCACTGAGGAAACTCATTCCTTCAGAGTTAGACTGGAGCAAATGGAAGCTAGTGACTTTATGAGAAATCAAGATGCTGTTAAACAGATCCAAACAAATGAAAGAATAGAAGGCAATGTGAAATATCTCATGGGAAAAATTACTGACATGGGAAATAGATTCAGGAGAGACAATTTAAAAATTATTGGACTACCTGAAAGCCATGATCAAAGAAAGAACTTAGAAATCACGCTTCAAGAAATTCTCAAGGAAAATTGCCCTGATGTTTTAGACTCAGAGGGGGAAATAGAGGTTGAAAGAATTCACTGATCAGCTCCTGAAAAAGATCCCCAAAAGAAAACTCCCAGCAATATTATAGCCAGGTTGCAGGATTCCCAGATCAAGGAGAAAATACTACAAGCAGACAGGAAGAAACACTTTCAATACTGTGGAAACACAATCAGAATAGCCCAGGACCTGGCAGCTTCTACACTGAGGGATCAAAGGGCATGGAATATGATATTCCAGAGGGCAAAAGAGCTGCGATTGAACTCTAGGGTCACTTACCCAGCAAAACTGAGTATTTTGTTTCAGGGGAAAATACGGTCATTTAGTGGAATAGGACTTTAAAGCATTCTTGAGGATAAAACCAGAGCTGAATGGAAAATTTGACATTCAGACACAAGAAGCAAGAGATGCTTAAGAAGGTAAACGGAAATGAAAGTAAAAAGGAACTTATCAAACTTGAACTACTTACATTCCTACATGGAAAAACAATAACTGTGACTGATGAAATCTTTCTCATTATGAAAATAATTGAAGAAGGGTATATGGTCATGTAAATACATATGTGAATGTGTATATATATATATATATATATATATATATATATATGTTTACAGGTATACATGGATAGAGGGCACAGTTTGAATTTGGTGGAAAGGGATTATACTTAAGGGGTGAAGTTAAGAGGTGAGAGAGGAAAGTGGCAAGAGGAGATGGGGAGAGAAAGGGTAGGGTAAAATATTTCATGTAGAAGAAGCAAGGGGAAGTGGTTCTAGGAGAGGGGAAGAACAGGAAGACAAAAAGGCAAAACCATCTTCTCATTGAATTTGGCTCAGGGAGAGAATGACATACACACTAAATGGGATACCTCACCCAGCAAGAGAGTAGGGGGATGTTGGACGAGAGGGGCGATGATGGAGGGGAGAGCATTCTGGGCAGAGGGGAGGTTGGAGGTTCCCACTTTCCAAGAGTGACAGGATCAAAGTAGGGAATAGACCAGGCGGGGGTTGGGATGGGTGGGAGGGAAATATAAGCAGTCTTTTAAATATATCTACTATGGTAATGTTTTGCATAGCTATACCTGTATAACACATACTGAATTGCCTATCTTCGCAGAGGGAGTGGGTGACAAGGGAGAAAGGGAATGTATCTGGAATTCAAAGTTTTAAAATTAGATGTTTCAAATATATATATATATATATATATATATACTATTATCAATACTATTTCATGTAATTGTGAGATCAGATGTGCAGGCATTTGGGCACAGAGATTCACCTTGCTCTAATGGTAAAGTCAAAGGGGGTATGGGAGAAGACATGGGAGTGAGCAGGTTGGATGAGGAGATATCTTGTGGGACTGCTATTCTGGGCCGGTGGGTAGGGGAAAAAATGGTGAAAAATGTAACTAAAAATCTGGCGCAAATGAATGATGTAAACCAGAAGTCAACAAAGCATTTGTCAGGAAAAAAAATATTCTTCGAAGGTAAGGTAACTCTAAAATAGCTCCTAATCTTCCCATCTTTTCCTCCTCAAAATCTCCTGTGTCTTAACTAAGATATTCTCTCTTGTCTTCTGTTTTGCCTTCCTTCAGCCAATATGCATTTATTAATAGCTAATGATATATTTCTGGCATTGTGCTAGAAGCTGAGAATATCAAGAGAGTAAAGAACACTCTATGCCCCCAAGAAGGACCCACAGTTTTTCTTAAGTTAGCTTTTATACCTCATTTTCCATTTGGCCAATTTAATTTTTAAGAAGTTCCACCACCAACATCAGTCAATTTTTATGCTCATTTTTCATTTGACCAATTCTGCTTTTCAAGTGATTCTTTTCCAGACTGACTTTTTGTACCTCATTTGCCCTAAGGCCCAGCCTGTTTTTAAGATGTTGTTTTCTTCATTATATCTGTGTCTCCTTTACCAAGCTATTTAGAATTTTTTCATGATTTTCATGCATCAATCTCATTTCTCTTACAATTTTTCCTTCTATCTCTCTTAATTGATATTCAAAATTAGTTTTGAGCTCTTCAATGACCTGTGACCAACTCTTATTTTTCCTCGGAGTCTTTGGATGTTGGAGCTTTCACTTTGTTGTCTTCTGAGTCCATGTTTGGACTTTTCTTGCCGTCATAGCATTTGTATATGTTAACAACTTTTTTCTCTTGTTTGCTCATTTTTCCATACTATTTCTCACTTTTTAACTATTTATAAAAGTGGGACTCTGCTTCCATGATGAGGGCATGCACGTTCCCAACCTTCATAGATTTTGTTCAGCTATTTTCAGAAGTTCATTTAGGGACCTCTAAGTTTTCAATTCTTTCAATGTATATGATCTAAGAAGTATTTTTACTATTTTCCAGGCCTGTACTCTGGTCTTTGAGTGACTACAAGCACTCTTTTCTGTCTGTAACTGTGATGAAGGTCCCTTCTACACTCAATGCAAGATCTGCTTTGCCAGTGCTTATCCTCAATCTGGGATTAATGTGCAGCTCTGCAACCTGAATTTGATTACAGGCAAAGCAATCAAATCCTGCCCCCAATGCCAGCAAAGAGACTATTTTAATTTACTTTCAATCAATCATTCAGTTCCTTTACTATCTGTGGCCTGAGATATCCAGGAGCAGTCAGTGCTGCTGTTTGTTTAGTGGCTCTAAAGATCTATTCCTGGTTTGCTGGCACAGCCTGTGATATGTATGTTCCTCTCTCACCCAGGCACAAAAGGCCTTTCCTGTCTACCTACTACTATGTCTTTGGATGGAAAATTATTATATAGATTGTGCTGCCTTCATTTATTTTAGCTCCATTTGTGTCTCTCTCTATTGAAAGTATATTATCCTGTATATAATGGACTATTGGATTATGGCTTCCAATTTATTATTCTCTCCACTCCCATTTTACAAATGGTTAAATTATTTTCACATTTAGGATTATTAACTGTGAGTTTCCCTCCATCTTATTTCTTTTGTTTGTTCTTTTCTATCTCATTTTATCCTGCCCCTACTCTAAAGTCTGTTTTATTTCTGACTATTGTTTTTTTTTTTTTTTATCTGTCCTTCCTTTGATCACCCTCTCCCTTCTTGTCCCCTTTCCTTCCTACTTACTGGATAAGATTTCTATTTTCAATTGAGTATGCATATATATTTTCATTTTTCAAACCAATTTATAAGTCAGTGGTGCCCAAGTGTTAACAACCTTCCCATTCCACCATTTTTCTCTTCTACTACAGAAGTTCTTCCTTATGCATGTCTTTTATGTGAAATAATTTTCCCATTTTTTTCCTTTTCCTTTCTCCTTTCCCTTCTATCAGGTTATACCTCTTTCTCAACTATCCATTGTTTATTTGTTTTTTAAATCTAATTACAGCATAATTAAATCACTCCCATGATCTCTTTCTATGTAGAATCTTTGCAGCTCCCCTGATAATGATCAAATTCTTAGAAGATATATGTATCATATTCCCATATAGGAAGGTAAACAGTTTAACCTTATTGAGCCACTTATGGTTTTACCATTGTCTTTAATTTTTTTATGCTTCTCCTCTGTCTTTATCCTAAAGTCAAATTTTCTATTAAATATTGATCTTTTCATCAAAATTGCTCGAAAATACTCCATTCATGATTATAATTCTAGTTCTTTAGCTTTCCAGAATATCACATTTCCAGTCAATTGATCCTTTAACGTGGTAACTACTAAATGTACAATCTTGACTGTGTGTCCACCATATTTAAAGGGTTTCTTTCTTTCTACTTGAAGTATTTTCTCTTTTACCTGGGAAATCTGAAATTTACTATAATATTCCTGGGGATTTTCATTTGGGGATATCATTAACACAGTGTCAGTTTTTTACCATCTGGTGGTAGAATATTGGGGCAGTTTTCCTTGATAATTTCTTTAAAATTTTATCTAGGTTCTTTGTTTTTGATCATGGTTTTCAGGTGGTTGAATACTTCTTAAATTATAGTTCCTTGATCTATTTTTCAGGTCAGGAGTTTTTCCAATGACATATTTCACATTTAATTCTACTTTTTTTTGTTCTTTTGACTGTTATATTATTGTTTTATGTTTCATGGAATCATTAGCTTTCACTTGTCCAATTTTAATTTTTAAATGATTATTTTCATCAGTGAGCTTCTGTACCTCTTTTTCATTTGAACAGTTTTGCTTTTAAGGAATTACTTTCATTAGAGCATTTTTCTACCTCTATTTTTTTCCATTTAACCACTTCTTTTTTTCAGTATTTTTGTGAATCTTCTACTAAGCTTTTAATTTTCTCTGCATGATTATTTTTCTATTCTTTCACTTATTTTTGCCAATGTTTTTCTCTTTCACTTTTATAGGATTTTGAAGATCTCTGTCTCTTGGGGTTTTTTTTTTAGCAATGTCAGTAATTATTGTTAGATATATGTCCAATTTACACTTTTCTTGGAGGTTTGTTGTAGCTCTTTTGAAATCATTGCCTTATGTATTTGTATCTTGATCTTCCTTGTCACCATAGTCTATTTTAATGTCCATTACTGGTGAAATTATATTTTATTGTTTATTTTTGTTCACTCACTTTTTCCACACTATTTCTTGACTTAGAATGTGATGTTAATGTTGGCATCTGTTCCTAACATGATGGTATGTGGGACATTGTAGTTTCAGGCTTTTTTACATTGCTGCTTTTAGAGCCAGTTCTGTGGATTTGGAAATTTTGGGTGTTTCCTCGGTAAAGTGACTTAGGGAAAGGTGTGGTCACTGTTCTCTTGGTCTGCATTCTGGTTTCTACCTGGGAAGAGACATTGATCCATCAGGCTTTCAATTAATACTGCTCCTCAGAGCACTTTCTCCCTTGGGACCAGAAATGAAAGTGCCCTTCAGGGTTTCCACTCTTTCCTGACTGAAACTGCTATTCTCTGCCCTGTAACTGACCTTAAGTTAGTGTAGGCAAAAAATTACAAAATATTACCTAGTCCTGTATCAAGTGCTAATCCTTTTCTGAATAGTTGTAAGGTCCCCTTACAGTATCCACCTTGAGAGTCCCCCAAATTGTTGTTTCTGTCACCAGCACCTAGTTGCACCATTTATTTTTCATTCTTAGCCTGCACTTCAGGCTAACCTCCACTTCATTGTCACAGTTCTCCCTTCTCACCTTTCTAATTTGAATCAGGCTTGAAGAATGTCTCATTCTGCCTGAACTTTTGTTTGTTCTGCCATTCTAGAATTTTATTTGAGGCATTATTTTAAAGGGTTTTTTTGTAAGGGAATATTGGAAGAGCTCAGTTGACTACTCTCCATGCTCTGCAATTCATGATTTTGTATTCCACACCTAGAAATCAGCAATATGCTCTTGCTTCCAGACCAGAGTTTTAAGAAAATCAACAGTGAGATCCTTTTAAGCCCTTCATCACATGAAGAAGACGGAAAACTTGAACTGGCCAATTGGAGAGGATGATTTGATCACTTAATCAATAATATACCTTTGCAATGTTAAGTGAAACAAAAATTATCCTGCTGCACCAGCAACCACAAGACCAAATTAATCATGCAGCAGCATCCTGAGTTAGGGGTACTTCCTTGCTTTATCATATGTGCAGCCCAACCTCAGAATGAGCTCAGTTTGTAGATCTCTGTATGTGCAAACCTGTACATGTACCTGCCTGAGAGAAATAAACACACGTGGAACCTTATTCTCTTTGTTTTTTTTTCCTTAGACTGAACTCTGTAGGTTAACATAACTAAATTATTGACTGGAGATGGGAGAAATTTGAGTCAGAGAGAAGAGCAAGTTTCTTTGGATATTCCAAGCCTATAGTGATGAGGGGCTGCACTAGAGTGGTTGAAGTGTCAGAGGAGTATCAAAGTGTCAGATGGCTTATATTTGAGAGATGCTACTAAGGGATAATCAACAGTATTTGGTAAGAGATAGGATTTGGGAAGGGTGAAAGAGAGGGAGGAGATGAGAAAGTCACCTATGCTGTGATCTATGATGATTGGGAGGATGTTAGTAAACTTGAATTTAATAAGAAAGTTAGACTCATTTAGACTTCCAAGAGACAAGAAGACAGTAAGTAGCAATTCACTATTACTATCCTTCACTGTCCTCTAAAGACCAAGGAAATATGAACACCAGGAAAACTCCTGAAATTACAGATTCAGCAGAAAGAAAAGAGGCAGTAGCATTTTAGTCCAGGAGTCTCAAAGGATTAACAGTAACATCCTTATCAAACTAGTAAAATGGTAGCAGTATGAAATTAGAGGGGTCCCAGCAAGCCAGTAGCAAGGCCCACTTCAGCAAACCAGCAAGAGATCCTGAGGCCTAGTGTGGTGGAACAGGCAAACAAAAACTCTCAGTGTGCCTTGGTACAACAAGGGGAACTATCAGACTCAGTTCAGAAAACCACCATTGGTGCTGGTGGGCAGGCATCCCCATGTTTCAGTGCAGCCCTGGTTAGCAAGGGTCCTGTAGTAAGGACATTAGTCCACCAATTCTGAAAACTTCAGGGTAGCAGAAGGGACACATAGAAAAATGCCACCTAGCTTAATCACACACCAGTCACTACCATTAGGACCCCAGCTCAGTACCATCAAGCTACCACAACCCCACAAACTCCAGCTGCCATCACCTGAGTCACTAGCAAACAAAACAAATAACTAGACCCCTGGCTCCCAGGACAAGAAGCATAGGTCATTGCCCCCTGTCCTCCAGCAGGAGAGTTCAGTTTTAAAAACCAGGAAATAGGCAAAGATCATGAGCAAAAAGTAGAAAAAGACACTGACAAGAGATTCTTTCTATATGGGCAGGGAATATCCAAACACAAATTCAGAAGAAGACAACATTGTTAATATACATGCATTCAAAACCTCAAAGGGGAATATGAACTTGTCTCTAGTCTAAAAACCCTTTCTGAATAAGCTCATGAAGCATTTTAAAAGTCAAATAAGAGGGAGAGAGAAGAAGAAGAAGAAGAAGAAGAAGAAGAAGAAGAAGAAGAAGAAGAAGAAGAAGAAGAAGAAGAAGAAGAAGAAGAAGAAGAAGAAAATGTGAAAAGAAATGAGGGGTGTGAAAGAGAGCGTCAACAGCTTAGAAGAGTAAGGACAAAAATAGACTGTAGAAAGCAATTTTTCTAAAAATACAATTGTCCAAGTGGGAAAAAAGTCCACTGAAGGAAATAACTCCTTTAAAATTAGAATTGGACAAATGTAAAAGGAGGTATGGAAACTCAGTAAAAAGAATAAATTAAAAAGAGGAACTCACCAAATAGAAAAGGAGGTACAAAAGCTAACTAAAGAAAATAATTGATTAAAAATTAGAATTGGGCAAAGAGAAGCTAATGACTGTACGAGATATCAAGTAACCATCAAACAAAAAAGAAAGAATGAAAAAAATAGACAGGGATCAGAACAAAGATGACAGTGTAGAAGCAGGAAAACTGCCTTAGGTCCCTCCATAACTGCCTCAAATAACTATAAAATATGAATCTAAACATACTTTAGAGCTACAGAGCACATAAAGTGACAGAGAAAAACAATCTGCCACTGAAGGCAGAACAGCAGGCCAGCAGTAAAGATCCTTTGCAGCACACAGGGAGCCAAGCCCAGCCCCATGAGAGCCTGAAATTTTAGTCTCAAGGCAGCCCCTCAGGAGAGTGGATCACCAGCACCTGTGGAATTTTCCAAAATTATGCATCCATAAATGCCAAAGGAAAAGTAAAAAGTCAGTGGAACAGGAGGGCGACAAGTGTGGTCCAGTGTCTGCCTGCTGGGGTGAGAAGGTAAGAAGCAGCAGAAGCCCTGTGGCCATGTAGCCATCACCATGTGGCTGCTTCAGGGCTCCTGGCCTGCATATTGTAAGGGGACCAATAACCAGTCTGAGGGGTAATTGCTCTTGCTTTAAGCTGCTTGGATCTGGCTTGTGATCTAGGGTGGAGGTCCTAGGGTGCATGAAGAGTTTACCAGAGAGTGTGGAGGCTTGAGAGAGGGCACCCAATCAATAACTCCAGCAGCTGCAAAAACCCCAGCAATTTAGACAAAGATCTGCTTTCTGGTAGCAGAGATCTACTGTGGCCCAAAGCTCAAAAGTAAAGTAATTGAGTGGCAACATGAGGAATCAAAGGAAGCAAATCAAGCAGAGAAATCTAACATTAGACTCCTATTTTGGGGACAAAAATCATCAAAGCATGGAACAGGAGGAAGACAGTGAAGTCAGAACTCCTGCACTAAAAGCTTCCAAGGAAAACATGAGCTGGTTACAGGCCATAGAGGAGATTAAAAAGGATTTTGAAAACCTAATAAGAGAAGTGGAGGAAAAACTGGAAAGAGAAATGAGAATGATGCAAGAAAATTATGAAATGAGAGTGAAAAACCTGACTGAAGAAAATAACACTTTAAAAATAGACTAACTCAAATGGCAAAAAAGACTCAAAAATGGGGGTGGCTAGGTGGTACAGTGACTAGAGTGCCGGCCCTGGAGCCATAAGGCCCAGAGTTCGGATCCAGCCTCAGAAACTTAAAACACACAAACAAAATAACCTAGCCATGGAAAGTTAGGTGACTGACCTTGGACAAGTTACTTAACTCCAATTGCCCTCCAAAAAGCAAAATCAATCAAACAATCAATCAATCAATCAATAAAAATAAAATAAAAAGGCTCAAAAATGAGGAGAAGAATACCTTAAAAAGCTGAATTTTTCAGATGGAAAAATAATTTCAAAAGCTCACTGAAGAGGATCATTCCTTCAGAATTAGACTGGAGCAAATGGAAGCTAGTGACTTTATGAGAAATCAAGATGCTGTTAAGCAGATCCAAACAAATGAAAGAATAGAAGGCAATGTGAAATATCTCATGAGAAAAATTGCTGACCTGGAAAACAGATCCAGGAGAGAAAATTTAAAAATTATTGAACTACCTGAAAGCTATGATAAAAAAAGAACCTAGAAACCTTCCTTCAAGAAGTTTTCATGCAAAATTGCCGATATTTTACAACCAGAGAGCAAAATAGAGGTTAAATGAATCCACAGATCACTTCGTGAAAAAGATTCCCAAAAGAAAACTCTTAGGAATATTATAGCCAGGTTCCAGAGTTCCCAAGCCAAAGAGAAAATACTACAAGCAGCCAAGAAGAAACAATTTGAATATTGTGGAAATACAATCAGGATAACACAGGATCTGGCAGCTTATGCACTGAGGGATCAAAGGACGTGGAATATGATATTCTGTAAGTCAAAGGAAGTGTGATTAAAACCACGAATCACCTACCCAGCAAAATTGTGTTTCATGTTTCAGGTGGAAATATAGTCATTCAGTGGAATCGAGTACTTTCAAGCATTCTTGATGAAAAAAACAGAGTTGAATAGAAAATTTGACACTTAGATACAAGAAGCAACAGAAGCATGAGAAGGTTAACAAGGAAAAGAAATGATAAGGAACTTATCAAAGTTGAACTATTTACATTCCTACATGGAAAAACTATAATTGTATCTTATGAATTTTTTCTCAGTATGAGAATAGTTGAAGGTAATATAAATAAATATATATATATATATATATGTGGGAATATGAATGCATATGTGAGTGTGTGTATATATGTGTACAGGTATACATAGAGAGAGGGTATAGGACCAATTGAACAGCAAGGGATGGTACTTAAATGGTGAAATTGAAAGGTGAGGGAGGAATATGATGAGAAGAGATAGAGAGTGACACAATGGGGAAAATTAGCTCATACAGAAGTGGCAAGGGAATACTGTTATAATGGAGGGGAAGAACAGGAAAGCAAAAGGGAATGGGTCTACCTTATTCTCATTGAATCTGGCTTAAGGAGGCAATGGTATACACACCAAATAGAGTATTTCATCCCACAGGAGAGTAGGGGGGAAGGGGATGAGAGGTGGGATGGTGGAAGGGAGAACAGCCTGGGGGTAAGGGAAGTTGGAAGCACCCACCTTTGAAAAGGGACAGGATCAAAGTAGAGAATAGAACAAGTGGGAGGTGCAATAGGAGGGAAGGAAATATAGTCAGTCTTTTACAATATATCCACTATGGAAATGTTTTGCATAAGTATGCCTGTTCAGCTATCTTGAATTGCTTATCTTCCCAGTAAGGATGGTGATGAGGGAGGAAGGGAAAGAATCTGGAATTCAAAGTTTTAAAATCAAATATTTAAATATAAATACAAACATGTATGTATATATATATATATATATGTATGTATATGTATACACACACACGCACACACACACACACACACACACATATATATATAATTACTATTATTTTATATGTAACTGGTAATTAAGATATAAAGTCACTGGGGCCTAGAGATCCACTGTGCCCTGCTGGAAAGTGAAAGGGATTATTGGGGAAGATGTGGGAAAGAGCAGATTGGGGGAGGGGATATTCTGTTCAATTGTTGTTTTGGGGTGGTGAGTAGTGGAAAAACAGTGAAAATTTGCAACTCAAAATCTCATGGAAATGAATGATATGAACTAAAAAATAAAAAGAAAAGAGAAAAAAAAAACTTCCTTCAGTGGAATGGGCACAAAGGTAAAAAATGTGAAGATAATTCACCCCAATCTGGGTCATTTCATTGCCAATCATCCTGATTTCATTTACTTGCCAGTGGACTTAAGTGACTCTGGAAAGGAGAGAGAGATTGATTATTTTATGCTATTATTCCTCACTTAAATCCAACTCAAAACAAGTCAAGACATCAACCTATAATGTCATTGGTCTTCTTAGAAAATAAAGGATGAACAGGTTCTGAGCAACCTGCAGAGCCTGCTTCAGCTGCCTCCTTGGTCATTGGAACAAATTATTCTTATCTTCCCATTCCCCCATAGGAAATCTTCACATGCTTGGGTTAGACATCTTCCTCACTTACCAATGGGTTTGAGCCCTGTCAGTTACACTAAAGCATTTAGCATTTCTGAGGAGACAGTTTTACTGAGGGTATAACCACTGTGCTTGCTCCAACTTCTGAAAGACATAGGTGAGAGTTTGGTGAAAGGTGGACACCAAAGGTGGATGAGCAACCCTAAAAAGAAGTGCTAGTACTCCCTGAACATTTCATAGACCCCAATTTTTCTCTAATTTACATATGTAAGACTTAAAATTAAGACAATTGCCTAATAAATACAGAGGTTACATGACCATAATAATTTTTAGAGGCAAAACTTGAACCAGGCTTTTCTTTTTTCAAAAGGAAGTTTTCAATTCATTGGACCCAGTGAGTGAGTGATTTTATACCTCATTTGAAAGTATCTTTTCATATTTCATGGTATATTGTAATCAATACACTTTTATCTACAAAGAAAAGCATTTGGAGCAACTACATATCCAAAGGGAATTCCCCTTCAAGATAGATAATGAAATACATATATGCCAAAACAGCAACAAACACCTTTGGTGAGTAAACATTTCCTCATTTAGCCTTTTGGTATGAAAAATAAATAAACATATATACATATACATATATATATATATATATATTTCAAGGAATCTTCTTTGATATTTTTAAGGGAAATTGGTGTTAAGTGATTTGTCCAAGGTTACAAGGCTAGTTTTTGTGTTAAAGGTCTGAGGCCGAATTTGTACTCAGGTTCTCCTGACTCCAGGGCTGGTGCTCTATTCAGTGTGCCACATACCGTCCCCCAATCTTCTATGATTTTAATACTTTCATAGGAGATTCATATTTGAAAAATAACATTTATAGAAGCATTTTACTGTCAAGGATTAATTGCAACTCATTCTTTCAGTGTCTTTTTAAAAAAACTAATTGTAATAATTGTCAATCCTTCCCTCACCCCAGCATTCAGTATACTATCCTTTTTTATCTATCCTGAGAATAGGTCCACTAGGACCCCTAAAATCATCTTGTGTTTATAAAAGTATGTATGTACATACACACACACATACACACACATATTTATATATGTATATACACACACACATAGAAGTATAGGCATTTGTGTGATATTTACAAGTGTGAATATGCATGTAAACTGTATACTAATTCATATTTTCGTATTTCCCAGGCAGACATTATCCTATCTGTCTTAGTCATGGCTAGGGTTATTTTAATATCTCTCAGATTCAAAACCTTACAGTTATTTATTTGGATATTTAATTTGAAAGAAAGTGTATCAGTCAATCTAACTTAAAAGTGTATTGGGACCAAAGTTTAATATAGATTGGCTTCCTGTTTATTTTCATTGAAACGTGGGGTGTTAAAAGTGAAGTACAAATGGATCTGGTAGTCCTAGCTCTATTTTTGTTTGCACCTTTAAATCTTCTGAAACATGTTTGTTGATGAAGGTCTTATACTGGAAAAGTTAGTTAAAATGTTTTTGGATAATGAGTGAATTTATTATCAATTTTACTCTAATATATAATTAAACATTGTACTTTTCAACAATTCTGCCACTCCAGAACTTTATTATGTAGTAAAACATTCACTACACACATATTTTCTTGATAAATGGTGGGGAGTAGTTTAGTGTAGTAGAAAGTCTTTTGCATGGAGAATCAG
Organism: Gymnobelideus leadbeateri; assembly: GCA_011680675.1. Lineage (NCBI taxonomy): Eukaryota > Metazoa > Chordata > Mammalia > Diprotodontia > Petauridae > Gymnobelideus > Gymnobelideus leadbeateri. The sequence continues at coordinate 238,737 of WOXC01007188.1, read as the reverse complement.
AAGACCTGTGCTCAAATCTTGTTTTTGACATTTTGTACCCATGTGACCTTGGAGCCCATTTAATTTCTATTAGAATCAATTTCCTTATCTGCAAAATCATAAGGTTGTTTTACAGAATCTCTAAATTTCCTTCTCTTTCTGTATTAATGATTTAACAATGAATAGAAGTAACTAATATTTACCTTTCCCTCTATTAATTACCAAAAACATATTCTTTTTTATGGAGAGAGAAAAGCAGCAGTTTGTGGTACTGTATCAGGAAAAAAAAATACAAAACCTATAAAAACAAGACAATTTTATATTTAAAAATATATGATGTAAGAGAAAACAATTAGATACATAGTTCTTCATTTTCAACAAAATGTATTTGTGAAGAGAACACCTAGAATATTTTATAAATTCCTTTTTAAAAAGATAAAGAAATTGAAAAAGAAAACAGCAGTAGTCCTTAATTAAACACTGGCTTTCATTACAGATCCAATACTAATTTACAATGGAGTTCTACCATTAAGCTATAGAACTAATTCATTAAAAGAAATGAAATACTTTGGCTATAAAATGGCAGCATGCCAGATCTATGGTAATCTTAATAGCTGAATCAGAGCAATTATCCTATGACAGGTTATTCAGGGTTTAACTCTTATGATGACAGGAAACAACTGATTCACTCTAAAGAAAGCTATGTTAAACTAATGTATTTTATTTAAACTAAAATTAAGTTAAACTAAAACTGTGTTTAAGTATACTATGTCAAATTAATTAATTTAGTGCTGTATATTGGAGAAAGGAGTTTGTACATAAATTTAGAAGACCTGTATAAGTAACTTACTGTCTCTGCATGACCTTGAAAGAAGTGATTTCCCCTTGTGTCACCTTTGCCCACAACTTTGTAAAATGGGAATGATAATAACTGATAATATCCTACATTACAAGGAAATTTTGTAAAGTGTAAGGAGCTATTCAAATAATAGCCCATATTTTTATTCATGCATTGATTCCTTGATTCAATCAGTAAAAACCTACTCTTTTCCTACTTTATAAAAAAACAAAGAAATTTATTGGTACTGAGATAAATGGAAAGACAGAGTAAACATCTCTTTCCTATGAAGGAAGAGTATAAACTAGAGAGTACTAGAAGAGATAAGAGTTTTACAAATAGTTTTTGCATGACATAGAATCATAGAATGTTAGATTGCAATAAAATATTATGATCAAAGTCCTGTAGAAGTTCAAAGAAAGGAAATAATTATTCCCTGCTTAGTGTTTTGAAAAACGCTTACTGGAAAAACTGCATTGAATTGGATACTGAAGGATGAATAAGCTTTGAAATGGCTGTCTTTAATGGGGGGGTAGTATTTTAGGTAAAGGTTAACAGTGTAAGGAAAGTTATAGAGTGGGAAAGAACATAATGCATTTTGGGCCTTGTGAATTGTCCAATTTATCTAAAGAAAATAGTACATTAAGGGGGAGACAGTTATTTAACCATCTGGACATTACTATTTATCTATTTGTTTACAAAAGAGATTAGAATAAAAGCCTTATATTTGCAACCAGTAAGGTCAGTTGCTATTTCTATTCCAATAAGTCTTGCTTGTCAGTTGATCGATATGTATTCAAAGAGGGCCCAAAGGGTACACAAAAGTGTAATAATTTGAGTGCCCACTGATATTTTGAGTGATATTTGGTAAAATACCTTAATATATAATTAACAAAATTGGAAAACATACATAATCATGACTTTATCAAGAAAAAAGAGTTTAATAATTACAGATTCCCAAAAAAGTACTAAACTCTTAATCACTAAATATTCAATGTGTTTAGTAAAGTGTTTCGTTAGAAATATTATCATGTAAGTTCAGATAAACGGATACATTCCCAGGAGCAATAATGAAGAGCACTATTACAAACCATTTTTCTTAACATATTCCCATTTGACATTCCTATTGCCATTAAATTAACTAATCACCTTTCTGCAGTGAGATTTCCATGCTTCAAATACAGGTTGATTAAAGATTAGTATCTATGGTAGCTGGTCACTTGCTTAATAATTATAGTTTGAGGGTTGCTCAGATGAATGAACACTGGATATAATACTGAATATTTTAAACGCATGATTTATTCCCTCACTCTATATGAGTCTGAGATTGCACAGCATGTTTACATAGGTTTTGTATCCTCAGCGTGCTATTCCTAAGTATACCTAACAGAAATATCTTCAAAACTACCTTTGAGTGAAGCTAAGTGGAAATATAATGTGCAATAGGGAATTTATATTTTAATTTAAAAATAGACCATAGAAATGAGGAGAAATTCTCTCCATAGGTTCCATAAATAAATACAAAGAGTATTTAAAATTAGATGATCACAATTTTGCCTGCTACATAATTGACTACAGGAGTCCTAGATGTAACGTTGAGTTAATATCTGCATATCATCCAAATAAATTAGTACTAAAAATCATAACATGTGATTAAAAAAATCATCACATGTTAATTCCAGAGACTTTAGTTTAAATGCTAGATTGCGATTGGTGTGACCTTGAGTAAGTCTCTTAATTTTTCAGGATTTTATTTTTTCTTTTCTAGAAAATGAATGAATGGCAGCAGATCAATTCTGAAGCCTCTACTATGTCTAATTATTATGATATTATGTTGGAACATGAATTTATTGGCTAGTATTTACTGGTATAAAATGGAAAATTAGGTATCAATCCTTGTCATCAAGGAGCTTACAATCAATTTCAGAGAATTATATTTTTACAAAAATAATTGTAATCACATACCAGAAGAATGTTATAAACAAACTGGTTTAAGTGTTCCAATGACAAAATGCTGTCTTCTAGCATCATACAATGGAAAGATTACTGAACTTAGAGTTAAGAGATAAGCTAGTTCAAATCTCATATCTAACCCTTTCTAGCTTTGTGACACATCAAATCATTTAGCTTTCCTCTGCCTCAGCGAGCTTATTATAAGGAACAAATAGATGTAAAATGCAATTGTTATTATTTTATACAACTAATGGAATCAGGGAAGGATATTTTCATTGAGGGAATTTTAGTTGGATTTTGAGGAATAGGATTTTCTGGTCATATGGAGCTTAGGAAACAATGAAAGCAAAGTTATGAGAGTAGGAATTGCAGGTACTGGTGGAATGTAGAATACTTATGTCAGATTAGAGTTTAGAATGTATGAAAGGAAATTATATGAAAGAAGACTATAAATGTATGTTACAATTTGAATGAGAGAGGCTTGAGAGGCAGGCTAAGAGATTAGATTTCATTTGATAGACAATAGAAAGCCATCAAAGATCTAGAGGCATAGAAAGATTTTACCACATATATAGAGTAAAATAATTAATCTAGGAACAAGTTGAAGGTTCAATTGGATGGGATGGAAACTGCTTTTAGGGACAATGTTTACAACAATATTTAAAATGTTCTAGGAAAGAACCTGGAGTGATTTTCAAAATCTTCAAAAATTAGGAGCTATAAAAACAAAATAAATAGAACTTTTAATTAAACACTAATTTTTATTTTAGATTAGATGCCTGTCTTATTTTGCAGTGATTTTTTTTTCCACTAAGGAATGAATTAATGAGGACTCATGAAAATTAATTGGCAGTGGAAATTAAAAGGAAGGGAAGGATGGAAAAGACAAAACATCCCAAACTATTGGTTGTGATTGGGTAAGTGACTGAGAATAACAGAGCCAAAAATATGAGATATATAGCATATTTGTAACATATAACATATATGTAGTTTAATCAAATATATTACACCAATATTTTGATACAGGATAACTGGAATAATGGAGATTAGAGTATTATTTCTATAACAGTTACCTCCATTTTCTCTCTCACTCTCTTTTTAACTCCTTACAATCTAGCTTTTGATCATATCATTCCACTAAAATTGTTCTCTCCCAAGTTCCCAATTATCTCTCAGCTTCCAAATCTAATTGCCACTTTTCTAACCTCATTCCCCTTGAACCCTCTACAGTCATTAATGCTATCGATCACCCTTTCCTCTTTGGTACTCTTTTTTTTTTTTCTCTAGGTTTGCAGGGCACTACTCTACCTTGGTTCTCTTCCTACCTATCTGACTGCTCCTTAGTCTCCTTTGCTGGGTCCTCATACATATAATTCCCTCTAATTCAGGTGTTCCTCAGAGTTCTTTCCTGGGCCTTCCTGTCTTCTCCATCTAATACTATTCACTTGGTGACCTAATCAGCTCTCATGTATGTAATTACCATATTCTGTGCTGATAATTCCTCAAATCTACTTATGTTGCCCCAAATGATTTGCTGACCTCTAATCTCACATTTCCAACTACCTTTCAGACATGTGTAAAAGACATCTGAAATTCAACATGACACAAACGCAACTCATTATTTTCCCCCTAAAACCTCCCTTTCTCCCACCTTTCATATTACTATAGAGGGCAGTGTCATCACTCCAACTGCTCAGGTTCTCAACCTAGGAAATATCCTTTACTCCTCACTATCTCTCACTACTTTTCACCACCCAATGTGTTGCCATTCTGTTGATTTTACATTTTCAACATATTTTGATTATAACCCTCTTCTTCTGTTTGTTCTTCCTCCATTCTAGTCTCAGTCCTCATCATCTAATCACCTGGATTATAGCAAAAGTTTGTGGTAGTTCTGCTTGCTTCAAATCTCTCCCTACACCAAGTCATCCTCCATTCAGCCCCCATGTAATTTTTCTAAAATGCAGGTCTGACCATGTTATTTCCATACTCAATAAACTCCAGTATCTCTCTATTGCCTCCAGGATCAAATACACAATGGTCTGTTTGGTATTCAAAATCCTTCATAAAGCAACTCTTGCCCAACTTTATAGTCTCCATACATGTTACCCCTGCCATGTAAAAAATCCCTCTACCAATGCAGATTAGCACCTTCTTTGCAATTTACTCTAAGAGATAGCTGCTTATACAAGAGATAGCTGCTTATACAAGTGAGAGCTTAAATGATTTGCCCAGATAGTATGTGTCAGAAGTAAAAATTAAACTTACTCTTTCTGGCTTTTAGGACTATTCTCTATTACATGTAAAGTATTTTGCATTACTCAAGGCACTATGTAAATATGAGTTCCTAGTAGTAGTAGCAGCAGTAGTAGTAGTTGTAGTAGCAGCAGCAGCAACAGCAGCAGCAGCAGCAATAGTAGCATTGGTGGTAGTGGTGATGGGGGTGGTGGTGGTCGTCGTGGTAATAGTAGTGATAATGTAGTTCACTGAAGACATATGTATCATTATGTTGGAGTTCGATGATTTCCTGACTCAATATGATAGTAGCCACCAAAAAATATCTTTGATCATGTTCCTAATTGTTAAAGAATGGATTACTAGTCTATAGATACTTTATAGTTTATAATATTTTTTTCATATTCACTCCTTTCATCATCTTAACAATGCGATGGAGTAGAGTGGCAGAAATTATACTTCCCATTTTAAAATGAAAAACTGAAACTCAGAGACTTTAGGTCACCAATCCTAGACCCCAGAGGTAGAAAGAGGCCAAGACAAAATCAGAAAAGATATCCTTCAGGCTGATGTCCATTGCTCTTCCACTAAATCAGGCTGCCTTATTGTTAGAACATCATTAGAGAGTCTGCTGCCTAGGTTGTAAAGTTCAATGACAGCTTGCAGTGCTTTATTGCTGTTGTCAGTGATTTGGCTAAAAGTAGGGTTTATTTAATTCAGGCTCATATATAACCTCAGTCTTCAAGCTTATCTCTACCTATAATGCAATGTAGCCTCTGCCAAGCAGCTCATAATCATTTGCATATCTTCTTGCCTGTGTACTTCAAAAGCACAGTTATCAGGATACAACAGCTCCTGGATTACTGTCTCAAGGACTTTTGATGATGTTCTTTGCCTACTGAATTTGAAGAGGTTCCCAATGGGTCAGATGTATATTCTTCTCATTCCAGAACAATCATATTTGGAAAACTTTTTATTGAAGATTAATTCTTAAAAAGAAAGTATTCTCCAAAGAATAGTGAAATGGAAGCATCAGGAGAAAATATAGGCGGTAATTTTACAATTAAAAAAAAAAACATTTAGGATTAAGGCAATAATACAAATTGATTTCACATCTTCATAAACATTGATATTTGCTGTTTATCTATAGAAACAGTAATACTTTCTTTATAATCAATATATTCTGAATATATATTATAACTCTATAATAAAAGTTAGTTATTTGCAGGTAGATAATGCTGTTTCATTCAAGCACATATCAAATGAGTAATTAATTGCTGATTAGGTAATGGAAATGAATTTTTCATTTGAAAATACCTTTATTAATGGAGTCATGATTATCTGCAATGATAGCAATTATGTCATATAAATCTGTATAACAATTTGCTTTGATGAAAACTGACAACAAAGAAGCGATAAAATTTAAGTGTTTAAGAATGGTATTTCCTGTTTGAAATTGCTGGAGATAATATTATATATTACTTAAACGTTTCTATTATTCTCACTTAACTTGCTGGATTTTGTGGAAATGTATCATATTTTTCAGAATATATGTTCCCCCTGAGAAAAATAACATTCTTTAAATTATATATTTCTACATATACATACACACAAGTTATGTGTGTTTATGCATATATATGTGAGTGTGTGTGTGTGCATTTAGATTTATATATTTCATCCTATAAAGTTGCATGAGTTCTTGAGATGTTAAGGACTTTCCTTCAATCATGTAGATAGCAATTGTTAGAGACAAGGTCTTATCCTAAATCTTTTTGGAAGGACAACTCATATGAATAAATTGTGCTAGGGGTAAGGATTCTAAGTAACATGATTAGCAATAGATTTGTCTTTGACAACACCACTGAACTCATTTGGTGATGTATAAGTCTGTGCACTCTAACTGAATTTTTTTGTGTGTTCCTTAAACTTTTATAAAAGTAGATACACACACAGACACATACACTCAGGCGCACATACAAACACACAGACTCTGATACCAGAATGCAGAAAACAAGGAAAAGTTATAAAATATTAATAATAACACACATACACATATATTATATAATGTACTTTAATATTTGCAAAATACAACTATCTCATTTGATCTTCATATCAACTTTATGAGGGAAGTACTATTATTATCACCATTTTATAGATGAAGAAACTGAGGTATACAGAGGTTAGGTGACTTGCCCAAGACAATATAGCTAATAAGTATCTGAGAAGGAATTTTAACTCACTTCTTGACTCCAGGTCCAGCACTCTATCCATTGTGTCACTTTGAGAATATATAAGAAAAAGTGTTGTAGCTCATTTGGTCATTTATCTTACAACATGGAGTTCTAAATCGCCAACGCTTTTAAGGTATTCTGTTTTCTACGTCCAAGATTTTAGGTATTTTACAATATGATATAAGAAATATTCTTTTCTCTGGAAATATTGAAAACATGCTAATTTAAATGTTTGAACTCTCTATATTTTTAAATGAGCCTTAGAATGAAGGGGAGATGGGTGATATCATTAGACCTAATAGTAACATCAGCTGCTTACTGATCCACAGAGATCACCAGTCATGTCACTGATTGAAGTGACATCTTTTTAAATTGTTGTTTCTGTCATATTGAGAGAAAATTACCAAATATATATGTGTTTGTGTGATATATGCATAGACATGCATATGTATATATGTTGTGTGTATATCAATATAGGCATATACCTTTGTTTATGTGTGTAAATATGCACATATACATATAAGTCAGTAATCTACATGTATCTACATGCATTCTATATGTGACTATATGTGTATGAATATACATATACACACATGATGTGTGTATCTGTATTTGCAAATACAGATACACACATACATTCATGCATGCATATATACCAAAAACAAACAAACAAACAAAAAAACCTCTTCTGGTTGTGTCAAAAGGGAAAATTTTAATCATCCTGCATGTTTAAGATCTTACCTCTCTTAATAAAAAGACCATAATAGATTCACAAGCATTTTTATTTTAATTAACTTATGTATTATTAATTTTCAAAATTTATTTCCATAAAAATCTATGTTCCAAATTTTCTCCCCATCTCTCCCCACCTGTGACCCTATGATGGCATGCATATTGATTACCACATCCTTCTATCTGTCCTCTGTTCTATCACTTACCCCCTCCACTTTTATCCCCCACCCCTTCTTTGTAGGGCAAGACAAATTTCTATACCCCATTGCCTAAATATCTTATTTCCCAGTTGCATGTAAAAATAATTTTTAACATTTGTTTTTACAACTTTGAGCTCCAAATTCTCTGCCTTATACATTCCCTATCAAACCTCATTGAGAAAGCAAGCAATTAAGTATAGGTTATACTTGTGTAGTTATGCAATACATTTCCATAATACTATGTTGTGAAACTCTAACTATATTTCTCTCCATCCTATCCCCCCTCCACTTATTCTATTATCTCCTTTGAACCTGTCACTTCAAAAGTGTTTGCTTCTGAATAACCCCCTCCCCCAATCTACTCCCCTACTATCATTACCCGCTTATCGTCTTCCCCACACTTTCCTGTAGTGTAAGATACCCAATTGAGTGTGTATATTATTCCCTCCTAAAGCCCAATCTGATGAGAGTAAGGCTCTCTTACCTTGCCTTTTCCATCTCCCCTTCCCCCTCTTCCCCTCCATTGTAAAAGCTTTTTCTTTCCTTTTTTATGTTAGACAAGTTAGCCCATTCTATCTCTCCCCTTCTCCTTCTCGAAATATATTATTCTCTCACCATGTAATTTTATTTTTTAGATATCACTTCATATTATAAGGTCAGTGGGCATTTGAAGATCTTCCCTTCACCTTGTATTGACAATCAAACAGGTACTTAGCACCTTGTTTCAAATTCATGATTGTATCAGGTATTAAGATCCAGAACTTCTGAATCTCACAATCGAGGAAAATGCTGATGGAAGACAGGAAGGGGAAGAAAAGGGAGGAGCTAATACCATATATAAAGAAAAGCACAAGCTAGAGAGCCAGAATTGCTGAGAGAGAGGGAGAGAGAGAGAGAGAGAGAGAGAGAGAGAGAGAGAGAGAGAGAGAGAGAGAGAGAGAGAACTGCTAGGATTCTGAGAAATTCTGAGAACTGTGACTGATTGAGAAAAAAATGGAGAACAGAACTTGTGGTAGCAGAATGGAGAACTAAGAACTGAGAGCTGAGAAGAGAATTGAGAAGAAATGAGAAATGAGAAGAGAGGAGAACTGGAAGGAAGCATGGCTGTGGTGCTGGTACTTTGTCTGTTTTGATGTTACTTTGTTAGATTCATCTGTTGATAGAGGACATTGTTATTCTTACAGGACCCCTGGGACTTTACTTCTGGTTCAAATGCCCTGAAAGAGGATTTGCAAATTTACAAAAATCCTGGAGGAGGGTCTTACTGATGTTTTCAGAAGTCCTGGGACTATACTGATTATGTGTGTGGATTCCTCAGACCTTGTTGTTGGGTCTTGTTGATTTCACAGGCAGAAAGTGAATTGATGAGGACACGGGTAACATCTATAAATGTTATTCTGCTTTTGTTGAAATTTGACTTTCCAGTAACAGAAATTATGAAGGACTTGAGGTGGACTAGACACTGTGAGCTTCAATACAGTACAAGAACTGTACAATAAATTGGACAAGGAACTGAGAGCTGTCTGCCTTTGTTCTCAAGTGACAGGTGGCCAGATTCAGGCAGGAGATAGGACCATGGAAGAGGACCCATGGGGGCTGAGAGAATGCCTCAAGTCAAGATAAAAAGACCTCTCCTTGAGTATTTAATGAAAACTGAGATCATGATTTATAGTGGCCTAGGGGTGAAGAACTTTGACCTTTACATTTAGATGATTAAGAACTTCCCCACTTAAGAAGAGATCCTACAATGAAAACTATTAGGAATATTAAAGCCAAACATCAAGAAAATCTAGGTCAAAGAGAAAATACTGCAAACAGCCAGAAAAAAACAATTCAAATATTGAGGTGCCACAATCAGCATAACCCAAGGTTTAGCAGTTAATACATTAAAGGATCAGAGATCTTCAAATATGCTATTCTAGAAATCAATGGACCTAGGAATACAACCAAGAATCACCTCCCCAGTAAAACTGAATATAATTCTTCAGGGGGAAAATAGATATTTAATAAGATAGAGGACTTTGATGGAGACTTGAGAAAAGACCAGAGGTGAATACAAAATCTGACTTTCATATATAAAACTCGATAGAAGTATAAAAAGATAAACAGTAAAGAGAAAACATAAAGTCCCTATTAAACTGTTTAATTTCCTATTTGGTAAGATGATATTTGTAAATCATAAGATCTTTCTCTTTAATTAGCAGAATTAGAATGATTTTAAATAGAAAAAGTGTATGAGTGTCAGGTGATTATGAAGTGATGATATCTAAAAATTGAAGGGATAGCAAAGAAATTTACTGGGAGGAAGAGAAATGTAGAGGTAGAATAGGGTAAATTATCTCACATAAAAGAGGGAAGTAATGCTTTTCAGTGGAGGGGTAAAGGAAGAAGTTGAGGGAAAGTGAGTGAAACTCTCATCAGAACTTGCTCAAAAATGGAATAACATACACACTTAATTGGGTATAAAAATCTCTTACACTACAGGACAGTAGGATGGAAGGGGATAAGTGGAGGGGGTTAATAGAAGGGAAGACAGATTGGGGGAGGGAATAGTCATAAGCAAAACACTTTTGAAGAGGGATAGGATGAAAGGAGAGAGAATATAATATACAGAGGGAGGGAATAGGATGGAGGAAAATACAATTAGCAATAGAAACTGTGGGAAAAAATGTTGAAGTATGTCTGACAAAGACAACATTTCTCAAATTCATAGAGAACTAAGTCAAATTTATAAAAATAAGAGACATTCCCCAATTCATAAATGATCAAAAGATATGAGCAATTTTCAAATGAAGCAATTAAAGCTATCTATAACCTTATGCAATGCTCTCACTATTTATTGAAGTACAAATTAAAACAGTTCTGAGGTACTATATCATACCTATTAGATTGACTAACAGGAAAACAAAGGTAAATGACAAATGTTGGAGTGGAGGTAGGAAAAATGAGACATTAATACACTGTAGAGTTGCAAGGTGATTCAACAATTCTGTAGAGCAATTTGGAATTATGCCCAAAGGGCTATAAAACCATGGATGCGTTTTAAGCTAGCAATACCACTTCTAGGTCTGTATCCCAAAAGAGAGAAAAAGGGAAAAGAAACTATATCTATAAAAATATTTATAGCAGCTCTTTTTAGGGGACAAAGAATTAGAAATTGAGGTGATGCCCATCAATTTGGGTAATGACTGAACAAATTGTGGTATGTGATTATAATGGAGTACTATTATACTATAAGAAAATAAGAGCAGAATGCTCTGAAAGAAACCTGGAAATACTTATATGAACTGATTCAAAGTGAAATGTACTGTGTACAAAGTAACAGCAATATTTTAGAGGGATTAGCTGTGAATGTCTTAGCTATTCTCAGCAATACAAGATTGAAGACAACTTTGAAAGACTTATGATGAAAAGTGTTATCCATTTCCAGCCAAAGAACTGATGGTGTCTGGATGAAAACTGAAGCATATCATTTTACTCTCTTTATTTTTGTTGAGTTATTTTTCTTTGCTTTCTTTCACAACATGACTCTCATGGAAGTGTTTTGCATGACTTCATAAGTATAACCAATGTTGAATTGTTTACCTTTAACACAAAGGGGGTGGGGAGGGAAGAATAGAGATAATTTGGATCTCAGTCTTAAAAATGAATATTAAAAGTTGTTTCTACATGTAACTGGGGAAAAGTAAAAAAAATACATAAAGGAAAAAAAATAGCAGAGAGAAAGAAAAAAGTCAAGGCTATGTTGCTTTGGTTCTCTAGAGGACGATAGGGGTACTGTATGATATTCAAGGTAAACAGAGACACTAGTAGGTAGTAATGTGCTCTTCCTACTGGTTGAAATCTTAAAAACTTCTGGAAATCATTATGCTATCCCTGCTACTGCTAGCAGAGTCCATTAAATCCTAATGTCTCAAGCAAAACCTGCAAAGACACCATTCTGAAGAGGTCATTGACTCCAGAAATGCCCTAACCATTCACTCTTCTGTAATTCTCCACAGCCAATGAGCCCCAAAGTTCTAGTAGACCTTCCTGAGCAATACCACAGCCTGGAGAATAATTGCTACCTCATTTGCAAAAAGAGAGTGAAATAATGAGATTCAGTAGCATGTAGCAGAAAAAACTTTTGACTTTCAATGCCTGTTCTATTATCTGTATGACCTTGAACCAGTCACTACAACATTTTGCTTTTCAGTTTTCTTATCTGTAAAAAGCCAATACTACCTACATCTTAGGTTTGCTGGAAGGATAAAGTAGGATAACTTTTTACAAGTGTTTTGTAGCCACAACTACTGAACTTAGAGTCAGACCTGGGTTTAGATTGCTGTGAAATGCTTTGTGTGACCATCTTCTCATCTTTAAAATGAGAATACTAATTTCTATATTTCTATTTCATAGGGTTGTGAATTTCAGGTAAGATTATATATATATAAAACACTTTGCAAACATTAAAGTGCTATATGAATATTAAATAAGTGTAAACTCCTGGATAGCAGTGATTGTCTTTCTTTTTGCTTATATTTTTATCCCCAGCACTTAAAACCTTCTTCTTTCAATCTTTCTTCCTTTTCAACCAACCAAGATAATATGGAAAAATCAACAAGACCTATTGCTAATAGATAACAGCTTTTAAGTAATGATGATGTTTTACTTTGCTTAGAGAAAAGTAAATGATCAATTGGGAAAGAAAAGTATATCATCATTAACGTTGTCAGCATCTTCTTCATCATTCAAATATCTACCTTTATACTATGTCTACTATATGTAGTTTTACTTGCCAAAAATCCTGTTAATTTGCTTTTTTTTGCAATTTATCATAATGTTCAATTGCTATGCAAATATATAGAATACTGCACATTTCTTCTGAACTCAACCTTGGTATTGGTTTCTCTTTGAGGAAAAAAAATAGCTTGCAATCAATCAATTTATTAAGTATTCCTGGGAACTCAGAATTAATTTGAATTCTCCTTCCTTCTTTCCTTCCTCTCTTTCTTCTTTGTTGGAGAAATTTGAGATATTATTCCAAATTAGCATCACCTTTGGTTGCCATGCTATATATGTCTATTTACTAACTAAGTTAAATAAACAAAATTGTCTTTGTCTATTTTGGTCTTCTTGATGTGAGACTATATTTCAATCAATTAAACATACACGTATTGTGTGTGAATGTACACACACATATCCATGAATGAATACATAGATATTTATATCTATCTACATTATAATATCTTCACATTTGGGTAATATATTTTCCCTTGTTTCCCAATTATCAATATTATTCACCTCTGTTTAATTAATTGTTTTGCAGTTATTATGCTTCCATTACATTAAAACAACTCCAGACATACCTATTTAAGTCAGTTATTACCTCACCCTGCAAAAAACTCAATGAACTGAATTGTGGATAGGGCATTAATACAGATAACAATAAGTTAATATGCAGTTAAAAAAAACACAAGTGAATTGCCATAATGAGGAGAATAAAATAGACTAAAATCTAGTTTTGTCAATTAGCAAAATGAAAAAAAAATTCAGGTTTAGGCCAATGTTAGCTAGGGGAAAAGAGCATGATTTGGATGACCTTTGAGAACTTGAGAATTCTTAAAATGAAACAATTCTTCTCCCCCCAAACAAAACCTTATCTTTTTAATGCCAGTACTCCTCTCTTGATGTTAAATGGATAGAAATTAAGGAACACTACAATTTTGTAAGGATACAGATATTTTCTACAACATAATTAAGAGTTGTTATTAGTATAGGCAGACTACTTAATAATATAAAGAGAAAACATGAAGGATAATTGGTCTAAAACATGTTATCAAAGAAATATGTAACTGAAAAAGAAGTTTAGCTAAACATTAAGTAAAAGAAATATATATTAGACACCCTAAATACTTCTTTGATATCCTCAGAAGTAAAGGAATTTAGCTTGGCCCCACTCTCACACATGCATTTTGTAAATCCTCACTGTGGCACATATGGCAGTATTTTGATGAACACCTGATATACAGACATATGTCAGTTGTAATGTTTATTGGGGGAGGAAATACTCACATTAACAAGAACACAGATGCATTTATATTTGATTTTGTATTGTTCATATATGTGTACTTTCATGATTTCATTTTAAAATCAAATTCTTCATCCATAGAAGTTAGTTCAATAAATTGACTTTATCTTAAATGTTCCCCAGATATCATAGGATCATAGGTTTAGAACTGGGAAGTACTTTAGAGACTATCTAATCTAAGACTTTAATTTTACAGATGAGGCAGCATATAGCAGTTCTGTCTGAGTCATAATTTAAAAATATTTACCTGAGTACAAGCTTAGCCTTCTATCCACAGTGCTACCAAGTTGCCTATGTAATCTATATCTATCTATCTGTATGTATGTATGTATGTATGTGTATATATGTATACACATACACACATGTGACTACACATATATATGCACATATGCATGTACAAATCTACCATAATTTCAAGGAAAAAACTAAAGATTATGCAATTTATTGTGTTACTTTTCTACAGTTTACCAAAATGCATTATCAGAAGTTCTTAAGATCTTGGCCCTTAATAGTAGAATAATAATAAATATAACAATTTAGTACTACTAGGGGAAAATTCATGAACCTCCTTCTTTAATAATTCTAGTGAAGAAAGAGTATATGCAGCACATTCACATGGAATGCTCTTCAAATTGTTTTTTCCTAAAATTGTGTCTACTTGAGCAACAGAACAGCAATTTTCCTAAACGTTACACTCATGATTTTTAATCAAACTGACTTGCTCCAGTCTGTCTAGAGCTCTAGATAATTGAAAAGAATGTTTCTTCAGGGTTTCTCTTAATCTTGTTGCCATAAAAAAAAAAACAAAAAAAAAAACTGTTGATTAATTGGTTCAAAAGTTATATTTGAAATACTCCTTTGATTCATTTTGTTGCTGCACATATTAGACACATTCTCAAAATAGCAATAGGAAATCATGTATTTGCTTTTTTTATTTAAAAATATGTGCATCAGCTCCTTCACTTTTTAAAGACATGGTAGTATGGTATTTTTTAAATATGGAACTTTGTTAAGTGAGTATGGCATAAACAGATAGGTGTATTAATGAAATATTGCAAATTGTTCTAATTAAATGAGGGGCGGTCTGTCATTTCAAAAACATAACTCTAGGGGCAGCTGGGTGGTGCTATGAATAAGATCACCAGCCACAGAGTCAGGAGGACCTAGAATCCATTCCAGCTTCAGATACTTAACACACACACACACACACACACACACACACACACACACACACACCGAAAGAAAGAAAGAAAGAAAGAAAGAAAGAAAGAAAGAAAGAAAGAAAGAAAGAAAGAAAGAAAGAAAGAACCTGGCCCTGTAACCTTGGTTAAGTTACTTAACCCCTATTTCTTTAAAAAGAAAAAGAAAATATAACTCAAAATCAGGAAGACCTGAGATTAATTTCTGTCTCTGTTACAACCTTGATAACATGACCCTGAGTATGTCACTCCTACTTTGCTAGCCTTCTTACCCCTTATTCCTCATTGCATGGTCTTTGATCTAATGACTGGCCTCCTAGATTTTCCATGAAAATAAGACATTCCATTTTCTGCCCCTATCATTTTTTTTCTGACTGAAACCCTCGTTTGGAGTGCTCTCCCTCTCTCTTCATCTCTGCCTAATCACTCTCTGGGTTCTATTAAGTCTCAACTAAAATTACATCTTTTACAGGAAATATTTCTCAATCCTCCTAATTCTGGTTCCTTCTCTCTTTTATCCTCAATATACCTCACTTGCATATTTGTTTGCTTGTTATCCCCCCCATTAGCTTGCAAGTTCCTTGAAGAGCTTTTCCCTTCTTTTATATCCCTGGTGCTTAGCACAGTGTGTGACACATAGTAAGCACTCAATAAATGCTTATTGATTGATCATTTGAGCTAATCAATCAATCATTTGAACAACTCTACTAAGCCTTATGTTGCAGAAAAAGTTCTTGGTATAAAACAACAGAGGGAGATTCTTCATCAAGGAGTGTCCTATGCCAATGAAATCACTGGTCCAGTCGATATACGGGATATGAGATTTTCAGTGAGCATATGCCTTGCCTTTAATTTGAAAGCAAATTCTATACCTTTATCCATTCCATCATATGAGTCTATATAACTAGGGTTTCTACCTTTAGAACTGCTGAATTAAAACTAAATGGGAAAACCTATAATGCCTCTAATGCCTAAAGATCGATTATACACACACACACACACACATATCTTTATACACACACACACACACACACACACACACATATATATATATATATATATATATAATTTTTATTAAAATTACTTATTACTTATTTATTTTCTTGGGGATGGAATATTCAGAAACTTCTCATAAGACATAGTTTCTTCCCTCTAGTAAAAAAAGACCTTTAAAAACTAATTGAAGACTATAATTTGCTAAAAATTAGATTCAAACAAATTGAAACTCAGAAATCTATGATGAATTAGAGTCAATCAAACAAAACAAGATGACTGAAAAATTGGAAGAAAATGTAAAATATCTCACTGGAAAAACAACTGACCTAGAGAACAGATCCAGGAGAGACAACTTAAGCATTATTGGTCTACCAGAAAGCCATGATGAAAAAAGTAACCTAGACAACATACTCCAAGAGATTGTCAAAGAAAACTTTCCTGAGGACATGGAATCAGAAGATAAAATAGTTATCGAAAGAATTCACTGGACTCCTCCTGAAAGAGAACTCAAATTGAAAACTCCAAGAAATATAGTAGCCAAATTCCAGAATTACAAGATTAAGGAAAAAATTCTACAAGCAGCCAAAAAAAAAAAAAAAAACAATTCAAATATCGAGGAACTACAGTTAGGATCACACAGGAACTAGTAGCTTCTATATTAAAAGAGTGGAGGGACTGGAATATGATATTTTGTAGGGCAAGAGAGCTAGGACATGGGGCGGCTAGGTGGCACAGTGAGTAGAGTGCTGGCCCTGGAGTCAGAAGGACCTGAGTTCGGATCCGGCCTCAGACACTTAACGCACACACAAACAAAAACCTAGCCGTGTTACTTGGCCAAGTTACTTAATCCCAATTGCCCTCCAAAAAGCCAAAAAAGAGAGAGAGAGAGAGAGAGAGAGAGAGAGAGAGAGAGAGAGAGCTAGGACTACAAACAAGGATTAACTACCCGGCAAATCTGAGCATAATATTTCAAGCAAGGAGATAGTCATTTAATGAAATAAGGGATTTCCAGACTTTCCTGATGACAAAGCCAGAGCTCAACGGAAAATCTGATCTCCAATTACAAGAATCAAGAAAGACATAAAAAGGTAAACAAGGAAAACACAGACTCACACATACATATGTGCACACACCCACATTCATATACACATACTCATTACTTGGAATGCAACAAGAGCAAAATATTCACATCGCTATATGAGGAGCTGATAACTGTCAATATTGAATTTTTTATGATTATCTTGACTTTCAAAAGGGTTATACTTAGAGGGTGCGGGTATGAATGCAATAACATGAAGACTTAAAAAAAAAAACTTATTACAGGGATCAAAGGAAATGTAATGGGATAAAAGGAAATGATGAGATAGGTAAAGGTAAAATATGCCATGCAAAGAGGCATTAAAACACACCATAGTAGAAGGGAAAGAAAGTGGGAGGGGAACATCATTTAAACAATATTCTCATTGGTTCTGGTTCAAAGAGGGACCAACTTAAACAGTGAAGTTTAAGATTCTAATGTCAATAGACACATAAATTCATTAAACAGAGGAAAAGGAGGGAGGGAGAGGAGCACTGTTTGAAATTTACTCTCATTCATTTGGAGTCAAACAAGGAGTAACTTATTCTCATAAGCATAAAAATGTATTGTGTGCTATAGGTAGTGGGAGGGTAAGGGGGGTTGAAAAGGAGGAGACTAAAGGGGGGATTAGAGGGGAGGGAAATAGTAAGGGGAGAGGGTAGGTTAAGAAGGGGGACCACCAGGGAGGAACACTGAGGGAGGGGGCAGTCAAAAGGGAAAACTTCAAGGAGGGGAAGGTAGAAGGAGGAAACAAAAACATAAACAGGGGAGGGAATAGGGTGGAGGGGAAGAGACAGGTAGTCATCATTACTGTGAATGTGAATGGGATGAGTCCTCCCATAAAACAGAGGCACACAGGAGAATGGATTAAAAACAATAATCCTACAATATGCTGTCTACGAGAAACACATTTGAAACAAAGCAATACCCACAGTGTAAAGGTAAATGGATGGTGTAGACTTTATTATGCCTCAGCTAAAGTACAAAAAGCAGGGGTAGCAATCCTTATCTCAGATAAAGCAAAAGCAAAAATAGATTTAATTAAAAAAGGTAAGGAAGGAAACTATATCCTGGTAAAAGACACCATTGAATATGAAGCAATATCATTATTTAATATATATGTACCAGGTGGTATAGCATCCAAATTCCTAGAGGAGAAGTTAAAGTAATTAGAGGAAGAAATAGATAGCAAAATTATACTAATGGGGGACCTTAATCTCCCCCTTTGTGAACTTACTATATCTAACGACAAAATAAACAAGAAGGAAGTTAAGGAGGTGAATAGAATTAGAGAAGAAAAAGAAATCAAAGAATCAAATTAGGCAAAGAAGAGACCAAGCTATCACTCTTTGCAGATGATATGATGATATACTTAGAGAATCCTAGATAATCAAATAAAAAACTACTTGAGATAATAAATAAATTTGGCAAAGTTGCAGGATATAAAATAAACTGACATAAATCCTTGGCATTCCTGTATATCTCTAATGAAACTCAACAGCAGAGATAGAAAGAGAAATCCCATTTAAAGTCATTGTAGACATTATAAAATATTTGGGAATCTACCTGCCAAAACAAACCCAGAATCTATATGATCACAATTACAAAACAGTTCTCACACAAATGAAATCAGATTTTAACTAATTGGAAAAATAGCAATTGCTCCTGGCTGGGTGGAGCTAATATAATAAAAATGAAAATTTTACCCAAACTAAACTATATATTTAGTGCCATACCAATCAATTTATCAAAAAAAAAAAACGCTACTTTTTAGAGTTAGACAAAATAATGAGAGAACTTATTTGGAAAAACAAAAGGTCTAGAATATCAAGGGAATTAATGAAAAGAAATGCTAGGGAAGGTGGACTAGCTATGCCAGATTTTAATCTGTATTATACAGCAGCAGTCATCAAAACTGCTTGGAACTGGCAGAGGAGTAGAGTAATGGATCAATGGAATAGATTGGGCGCAGGAGAGCCAGCAGTTAATGAATATAGTAATCTATTGTTTGAAAACCCAAAGACCCCAGTTTTGGGGATAAGAATGCACTATTTGACAAAAATTGCTGGGAAAACTGGAATATCATATGGCAGAATCTGGGCATAGACCATTATCTAACACCATATACGAAAATAAAGTCTAAACGGGTGCATGATCTAGGTATAAAGATGAATCTGTAAGCAATCTGGCAAAGCGAGGAATAGTTTACCTGATAGATTTGTGGATAGGGGAAGACTTTAGGACCAAACAAGCATTAGAGAGCATTATAAAATGCAAAATGGATAATTTTGATTACATTAAATTCAAAAGCTTCTGTACAAACAAACTCAATGTAACCTAGATCAAGAGGGAGGTGGGAAATTGGGAGAGAACTTTTTCAAGCTATATCTCTGATAAAGGACTCATTTCTAAAATTTATAGAGAATTGAGTCAAATCTATATGAAAACGAGTCATTCCCCAATTGATAAATGGTCAAAGGATATGAATAGGGAGTTTTCAGAGAAAGAAATTAAAGATATCTCTAAGCATATGAAGAAATGCTCTAAATTACTATTGATAAGAGAAATGCAAATCAAAACAAGTCTGAGATACCATATCTCTTCAGTCAGATTGTCTAAGATGACAAAACAAGAAAATGACAAATGCTGGAGAGGATGTGGGCAAATTGGAAAACTAATGCATTGCTGGTGGAGTTGTGAATTTATCCAACTATTCTGAAGAACAATCTGGAATTATGCCCTAAGGACTATAAATAATTTCATACCCTTCGACCCAGCAATACCACTTCTAGGGTTATATCCCAAAGAGATCATAGAAATGGGAGGAAGGCCCAAATGTACCAAAATATTTGTAGCAGCTCTTCTCATGGTTGCAAAGAATTGGAAACTAAAGGGGTGCCCATCAACTGGGTAATGGCTAAATAAGTTGTGGTTTATGAATGTAATGGGATATTATTGTGCTATAAGAAATGAGGAGGAGACAGTTTTCATATTTACCTAGAGAGCCTTATACAAAATGATGCTGAGCGAGAAGAGTAGAATCAATAGAAATTTGTATACAATCACAGACACATCATATGTCTGATGACCCACTATGAAAGACTGATCTCTTTTCAGCAATGCAGTGATATAAGTCAATCCCGAAGGACCCATGAAAGAGAGAAATGCAACATTGAGAGATATAAATAGAAAGAACTGAGCTCAAATCCTGATGGAAGCAAACTAATTGATCTTTTTTTTTCATTTTTTATTTGTATTTCTTCTTTATCATTTTCCATCCTATGTAGTATAATACGCCTTTGAAATTGGACTAATGTCTAATATGAATGTATTTGCAGATCCTATACTGGACTATATGCTGTCGTGGGGGTGGGGGCAGGGATGTAAAGGAAATTTGAAAATCAAGGAACTATGGAATTGAATCTTGTTAACTGAAACTAAACTAATAAATTAATTTTAAGAAAAAAAAAGAAATCATGAGTATAATAATGTACATGAACTTTGCTCAAACATAAGGATGCCAGTGAAGGAAAAGAAAGACAAGATAGTAATCATGCATAAAAACATATTCCTGATTATGAGAATAGAAAGACAATAAGACCAAAAAATAAGAGCTAATATTTAAATAACACTTCAAGATTTTCAAAACACATTTCATATACCATTTTATTTAAGCTTTATCACAATAAATTTAATATAGATTATCATAGGCACTATTTTGCCCATTTTAGAAATGAATAAATAGAGGCTGAGAAAATTAGTGACTATACCAGGCTTATAGCAAATATACTAATTATCAGAAGAGAAATTTCCGTTCAGATTTTCTTCATAGAAGGTCTGTTTTATCTTCTAGGCCAAGTTACTGCAGAAGCTTCACATAGGACTGATATTTCATAGTTAAATAATGTAATTTTAAATTTCCCATCTGATACTATTTTCCTATTATTTTCTTTATATAGCTTCTTCTGATTCAGAATTTTTTTTTTTTTGGCATCCACATGTTCCTCATTGTACTAAGTACTGTAAGGGAACCACAATGAAGTATAATCTGTGAATTTAAGTATCCTTTAACTTGTTGCAGGCTAGGGAGAAGCTCAAGAAGGATTTTAAAATTCAAGTAAGAGTAGTGGAGGAAATATTGGGAAGACAAATGAGAATGAGGCAAGAAAATCGTGAAAAGCAAGGCAACAGCCTGCCTGAAGAAAATAACACTTTAAAAAATAGACTAAATCAAAGGGTAAAAGAGGCTCAAAAAGCCAACAAGGAGAAGAACACCTTGAAAAGCCAAATTTGTCTGATGGAAAAGGAGTTTCAAAAACTTAGTAAAGAGAATAATTCCTTCAAAATTAGATTGTAGTAAATGGAAGCTAATGACTTTATGAGAAATCAAAATACTATAAAACAGATCCAGAGAAATGAAAAAATGAAGACTATGTGAAATATCTCATTGGAAAAAAAAAAAAAAAACACTGACCTGGAAAATAGAAAAAAATTACTGGACTACCTGAAATCCATGACCAAAAAAAGAGCCAAGAAATTATCTTTCAAGAAATTCTCAAGGAAAAGTGCCTTGATATTCTAGAGATAGAAGGCAAAATAGAAATTGAAAAAATTCACTGATTGCCTCTTGAAAAATATCCAAAAAGAAAACTCCTAGGAATATTATAACAAAATTCCAAAGTTCCCAGATAAAGGAGGAAAATATTGCAAGCAGTCAGGGACAAAAGAATTTGAGTATTGTGGAAACATGGTGAGGATAACACAAAAAGCAGCTCCTACATTAAGGTACTGAAGCGAATGTAATATGTTATTCTAGAAGTCAAAGGAGATAGGATTAAAACCATTAATCACCCACCCAGCAAAACTAAGTACAATGCTTTGGGGGAAAATATGGTAATTCAATAAAATAGAGGACTTTCAAGCATTCTTGATGAAAAAAATAAGAGCCAAACTGAAAATTTTACTTTCAAAGGTAAGAAGCAAGAGAAGCATAAGGATGTAAACAGGAAAAAAATCATAAGGAACTTATTAAAGTTTAACTCTTTACATTTCTACATGGAAAATGATAATTTTAAGTTATGAATTTTTTTCAGTATGAGAATAGTTGAAGGTAATAGAAATGTGTGTTTGTATGTATATGTGTGTGTTTGTGTGTGTGTGTGTGTGTGTGTGTGTGTGTGTGTGTGTGTGTATATATATATATATATATATATATATATATATATATATATGTCTATATAGGTGGGAATATGGGCATGAGAATACCTATGTGAGTTTGTGTATATACAGGTAGACATAGATGAAGGGCACAGGACTAATTGAACAGAAAAGGATGATATTTAAAAGGTGAAATTAAAAGGTGAGAGAGGAATATAATGAGAGGAGATGCAGAGAGATAGAATGGGGTAAATTATCTCATACAGAAGAGGCAAGGGAAAACTGTTACAATGGAGGGGAAGGACAGGAACGCAAAAGGGAATGAGTGAACCTTACTCTCATTGAAGTTGGCTTAGGGAGGAAATGACATATACACTAAATAGTGTATCTCACTCTACAGGAAAGTAGGGGGGAAGGGAATGAGAGCAGGGATGATGGAAGGAAAGGAAGGCTGTTGGGGAGGGGAATTGGAAGCAACCACATTTGAAAAGGGATAGGATCAAATTAGAGAAAAGAAAACGTGAGGGGTGGGATAGGATGGAGGGAAATATACTCAGTCTTTCACAATAGGTCCACTATGGAAACATTTTGCATAGCTAAACATGCACAACCTATACTGAATTGCTTATCTTCCCAATATGCGTTGGTAAGGGTGGGTGATGAGTTAGGAAGGGAAAGAATATGGAATTAAAAGTTTTAAAATTAAATGTTTAAATATACATATACATACATACATACATACATAATTTTACATGCAAATGAGAAATAAGGTATTCAGGTACTGAGCCATAGAGATCTACCATGCCCTACTCAAATGTTGGGCATTCCCAATATTGGATGAGGGGATTGGGGAAGTTATAGGAAAGAGCATATTGGTGTAGGGGATATTCAGTCAGATTGCTGTTTTGTGATGGTGGGTAGGGTAAAATGAGAAAATTTGTAACTCAAAATCTTTTGGAAATGTATGATATAAACTGAAAATAAACATAAAATTTAATTAAAAAAGAGAAAACCTAAAAAATTAATAAAAAATATAATCTGCACCTCCATTCTATTGTCTCCTGTATCTTCCCCTATTGCCCCTCTGACTGTCTAGTAGGGCATGGTGGATCTCTAAGCCCCAGTACCTGTATATCTTATTTCCCAGTTACATGTAAAATATAAATAATGATATGTATATATGTTTTTAAACATTTGATTTTAAAACTTTGGATTCCAAATACTTTCCCTTCCTCCCTTGTCACCCACCGTTGCTGCTGAGATAAGCAATTCAATATAGGTTGTACCTAAGTAGGTACACAAAACATTGCCATAGAGGATATATTGTGGAAGACTGACTATATTGCCCTGTATCCTATACCAGCTCCAAATTGTTCTGTTCTCTACTTTGATCCATTCCCTTTTCAAAATAGGTGCTTCAAATTTCACTCCCACCCAGCCTGCCCTCCCTTCCATTATGCCCTTCTCTTCCCCTTCCACTCTACTCTCCTGTAGGGTGAGATACACTATTTAGTGTGTATCATTCCCTCCCTAAGCCAACTTCTATAATAAGGTTGACTCATGCCCTTTTGCCTTCTTGTTCTTCCCCTCCATTTTAACAATTATACCTTGCCTCTTTTATATAAGATAACCTACCCCATTCTGTCTCTCCCCGTACCCTCTAATTATATTCCTATCTCACCTCTTAAATTCACCTTTAAGCATCCTCCCTTCCTATTCAATTGGTCCTGTGCCCTTTGTCTATGTATACCTGTAGACATATATACACACACTCACATATGTATTCATATTCCCATATACCCTCCTATATAGACATATATATGTATACATATACACACATATACATATATAAACATATATATACACATATATACTACACACACACACACACACACACACACACACATATATATATATATATATATATATATATATATTCTTTTTTGATCATGGCTTTATGGTAGTCTGTTAATTTTTAAATTATCTCTACTGGATCTATTTTCCAGATGAGTGGTTTTTCCAATGAAATATTTCATTTGCTTTCTATTTTTGTCATTTGTTTGGATCTGTTTAATAGTATTTTGATTACTCATAAAGGGACTAGATTCCATTTGTTCCAATATAATTTTGAAGGAATGATTCTCTTCAGTGAGCTTTTGGAATTATTTTTCCAACTGGCAAATTAGGCTTTAATAAGCCTTCTTCTCCTTATTGCCTTTTTTAAGCCTATTTTTCCATCTGAGTTAGTCTATTTTTAAGTTGTTATTTTCTTCAGTAAGGTTGTTGACTCTCATTTCAGAATTTTCTTGCATCATTCCCATTTTGATTCCCAATTTTTGCTCCACTACTCTTATTTGATTTTCAAAATTATTTTTAAGTTCTTCTATGGCCTATAATCATCTCACATTTTTCTTGGAAGCTTTTGGTGCAGGAATTTTGACTTGGCTGTCTTCCTTCTATTCCATGCTTTGATCCTTTTTGTCCCCAAAATAGGAGTGTAAAGGTGGGTTGCTCAGTTTGCTTTCCTTCCTTTGCCTGCTCATGTTGCAACTCAATTACTTGACTTTTGGAGTTTTTGCCACAGTAAAACTCTGCAACCTGAAATGGGAGCTCTATCCCAATTGCTGGGGTTTTCACAGCTGCCAAAGTTATTTGTTGGGTGTCCTCTCAGAAGTGTCCACATGCTCTGGCAGGCTGGTCATGCACGCTAGGACATCCTATTGAGACAGCAATCCAGATCCAAACAGGTGAAAGCAAGAGAGATTACCCCCTCAGATTGGTTGCTTATTCCCCCTAAATCTGCAGACCAGGAGCTGAAGCTGCCACATGGAGGTGGCTGCACAGCAGCCACAGCCAAGCTGCTTCCTGCCCATTCTGCAAATGCCAGATCACACTCTGAATTTGCAGGTCCCCAAGTCCCCACTGCACTGAACTCTCACTTTGTCCTTAGCATCTATGGGTTGATAATTCTGCAATCTGCCACAGCTGCTGGTGATCTGAAGTCCCTCCAGCCAAAGACTGGTCAGGCCATCCTGGGGATAAGACCTCTTACTCTAGTGGGGCAGGGATCTGCTCCTGGAGCACTGTGCTGGCCACTTGCTGCCAGCCTTCTGGATTGTCCTCAGTGGGTGGTTAGCTTCTCTGTGTCTTTTTGTGGGTTCTATAGCTCCAAAGTTTGTCTAGAATCATTTTTCACATGAATTGGGGTAGGTGGGAGCCAGAGCTTTGAGGAAGTCCTCTTTCTATCCCGCCATCTTAGTCACATATAGAACAAAACCAGTATAAAACAAAAATAGAATATCCAAGCATTAAATGCAAAAGAATGGAAGGTAAGAAATTCATGTCAATATAAATGTATCCCTCATATAAAATGATGTTTATATAAAACAATTATCCCATTTTTCTTTTCAACTTGGATATTCCTGGTACAAAGTATGTCTATTTGTGGAATAATCCTTTCTGCATTCATGTAGCATGACTTTTCATAATGTCTATATGTCCTATTTATATGAACTAAATGATAAAAAAATAACTTTTTAAGGTAGCAACATAGCATGCTGGCAAGGGGAATGTTTAGTATACTAAAGAGTGCTAATTTATACTTTGAGAGCCAATATTTTTTCACATAAACAATATAATTGCCATTTAATTTTGTCTAGGCACTAAAGCAGCCCTATAGCACTTTTATTTGTCAAACCTGTGTTAACTGATATAGCTGTTTATTCAATCTCCAATAAACAGACTTTATTACTCAAAGCTAATAAAATTTCACTTTAAAGTGCACAATATAATTTAGACTTTAGATTTAGAGGCATCTATGTGGTGAAGTAAATGGACTTAGTGCATAACTGTTTTGGAGTCAGGAAAATGTAAGTTCCATTCCTGACTAGCATCCTTACGACCTGTATGACCCTGGTCAATTCACTTAATCTCTCTACTTCAATCTCTTCATCTTTAAAATGGGGATGATGATGGCCCCTGTTTTATGGGGTTGTTGGGAGGATCAAATTGAACAACATATATAAAGCTCTTTTTGCATATCAAATTGCTTTCTTATAATATTGTATATGCGTGTGTACATAGTTACACTATGTATCATAGATAACATATGCAATATCTAATTATTAATAGGCTTTATACTAATTCAGATTGACTTTTTATTGCTCAGTTACAGCCTGAAAGTTGTAAATTTTCTAGTTTACCTGTATATGAAATATTGCCAGGTAGTTTTTTAGGTTCACATATTTTAAGTTGGAAGACACTCTTAAGTTTATCTTGTCCAAAATAGTAATTTCCCAAATATAGAAGCTGCTTGCCAGAGAGGTTAATTTACTTTGTGACAATGATACAGTTGGAAATAAAGACAAGATTTGAACTCAGGTCCCTGACTTTCAATATAGGACTTTTTATACAATCTTTAAAAGAAAATTTAAGGGGCAGTGAGTAGAGCATTGGCCTTGGAGTTAGAAGGACTTGAGTTCAGATTCTGCCTCAGACACTTAAACACACAAACAAAAACCTAGCCATGTTACCTTGGGCAAGTTACTTAACCCCAGTTGTGCTCCAAAAAGCAAAAAAAAACTTATGAACACAGATAAAGATTATGCTATCTATTATTTAAACAAAATTAAGATGTTAAAGCAAAAATTGGAAGAAATTTATCAGAACTTCCTAGAAAATCTCCTTGACTCCTTAAAAACATATAAAATAAAATGTGATGTATCTTCATATAGAGAACTATGTCTATATGTTAATTTGCAATAAGGATAAAAATATACAATATATTGTAAAGACTGAATCATTTATCCCCCTTTCACATTTACAAAACAAATATTCTAATTCAGATTCCATATGGCACATATATGGTACATACATATTTCATATGCATATATATACATATATATGTATATATATATACATACTATATGGTGTGTGTATAAATATATATATATGTATACATAAACATATACACAAAGATATACATGCTATAGTAATAGAGGTGGAGTTGATTTTTTTAAATTATTTTAAGTAATCATTCACTGGTTTTTAAATAAAACCAGAATTTTAGGCTGCTCTATTATAGGAGGTAGCACTACCTCCCAAGGTTTTTTTTTTTTTTGAGGATTAAATGAGAAAATATTTATAAAATAATTTAGTACAGTGCCTGGTGCATAATTAAACCTTAATAAATTATCCTTTCCTTCTGTCTGTCCTTATCTCCCTCCCTCACTTCTTCCCTCAATTACTCCCTTTGTTCCTCCTTCCCTGCCTCCTTTCCTTCCTTCCTTCCTTCCTTCCTTCCTTCCTTCCTTCCTTCCTTCCTTCCTTCCTTTTTTCTTCCTTCCCTCTTCTTTCCCATGAATTCTATATAGCATTTATTTATAGGCCAGACTGTAATCACCTCATTGTCAATATTCTATGCTATGTTATAAGGGAACCAAGGCTGTATGCTACCATGATTAACATAACAATATCAGTTTAATTGGATTGGGGAATAGGAACATATGTGGAAGAATTAGGGTTTGATATCACCCTCCTTACCCCATAGAACTGAGTCTACTTGTTGAAGAGAATGATTTTATTTCACTGCAGCCCATCTGGAGTCAACTGTAAATATGACAGAATAGCCAACATTGTGTTCATTGACTTGTTTCCTCAACAACCATGACACATTTTCTCCTTTCTATAATCTTTTACAAAATTAAAATACATTTTCAATATTGTTTTCTCTCTCTCTCTCTTTCCTTTTTGTTTTATTTCCCTACATTGTCATCGGTGGTACTATTATTTATTTGGAGGCATCCATCCTAGAAATATCTAGTTTGTTTAAGTTTTATAAAAATGTTTCAGTTTCCCCAAATGGGTAACTGAGAAGATAGTTACATTGTCCATCTTCATTAGTATTTGATAAATGCCTATAAGGGAAAAAAAGAAGTGTTTGCTCACACACACACCTATACACACATACACGGGGGTGGCGAAGCTAATGTTTCTTGTCTTCTGCATTTGGAAGCCCTTTTTATCTCATTTTCTATTAATTCTGAATTCAGGGCAAACAGGATAACCATATCTTTATCTGAACTAAGTGTCTACTGGAGTGGAAGAAAAATTGTTTCTATCACCCACGCTGCTAAACATTTAGTAGATATTTCCTAAAGGTTCCATTATCATTTGCCTGATAAGCAAGGAGGACATCATCATCATCATCATCATCATCATCATCATCATCATCATCAACATTCATATAAGACCTATTGTGTTAAAGGCACTGTGCTAAGCACTTTATAATTATTAAGTCACTTGTTCCTCATAATAATCCTATAGATAGATGCCATTATTATGCCCATTTGACAGATAAGGAAACTGAAGCAAACAAATTGCAAGACTTGATCAAGATCATACAACTAGTAAATGCCCAAGGACATATTTGAACTCAGGTTTTCCTTACGCCGGGTCTAGCATTACATTTTGCTAGCTAACTGACCAAATATAATGATATGCACCTTGTGATAGAGAAGAGAGAGAGAAAGTAGAATGGAAGAAGACAGATATTTAGCAAGAAAAAGAATAACAACAACAGCACTATGGTACAAAAGAGATCATGATAAAATGAATAGGATTTTAGTCTTTTTGTTTTCATCAGTATAGAATGACTGCCTTCTATGAAGCTAAAGATCTCCCTGTCAAAGCAACTGGCAGTTTTTTAATTAACTAGTCAGGGTGTACTATATAAACAAGGTGTATTATATTTCTACCCTGTATAGATTGTTGTTCATCCTTAATTTTTGAAGAGGGCCAATGATATTAGGAGGGTGCTGTCTTGACTTGCAAGTAAATTGTATTTAAGTGGGGCAGAGCTGTGAAAAGGTCATCAGCACAAGATTAGGTTATTTGAAGAATTATGGAGGGAAGAGAAGAAAAAAATCCTGCTTTGAGATAATATTAATTTACACTAACTGCTTGAAGAAAGTGTGAAGTAAGGAGGATGTTTTAAACTCTGAGAGTGCTTTTTTGTGCATCTGAATTTTTCAAGTGTCTACAAATACAAAAGGACTATTTTTAAAAGCATTGTCAAAAAAGAGTTCATCTGTTATTACCAATTAATGTAGAAATTATGTAGCCTCCATCCATACATGTATAATTTTAAATGACAATGCATCCTTTTATACATTTTTAGGACTCATACTTACACATGCCATATATTAGAGTCCAAATGTAACAAATATGGGTGACATTTTTTAATGAAAATGTTTGTTTAGCCAAATAAAGTCTTAATTTACATAAGCAAATATCTTTCTCCTCATATTAAAACATTCAATTTGTTTCTCACAACCAGAAATGGGATCCCTTTCTGATTGCCATGAGGGAAATACTGACTTTCTTTTCTCAGCAAGTGGCAATTCATGCAAATATATTTTCTCCCTGAATGTTTTTTGATGGGAAGAAGGGAACTGTTAGAACAGTTTTGTAACCTCTGGAAATGAATGTCCTAGTATACAAGATAACTCAAATAAAAATCTACATATGTTTGAAAACTAAATCTTTGGTCTGTATGAGAGAAAATATACTTAGTACATTACAAAAATATAGGCTTGCATTTCGAGGGGAAGAGAGATCTCCTAGAAAGTTCTAGTAAAAAAAATAGATATCTACAAAAAAGAATAGAAAGGGAGGTGCAGATATCATAGAATCTGATTATGTTTTTGTTTTATTTTACTTATATAGTACATATATATGTAAATATATGCATACATACACATGTTTATATGCACATCGTACCCTGATATACATACATGTGTGTATTATATACTTATGTGTTTATACATGAGTGCATATGTTGATATGAGTTTGTGTGTATTGGTGACATTTTCTACTTATTTTAATTTCATATTTGGGAGTCACAGGGCATTTAGGGCTTATATTGTTGTTGTTTTTCACAATGAGGGAGAGAATGAGAGAAGTGATCGTTATTGTAAGGTATCCTAGAAGTTTGTTGGCAGAAATTATATCCACAGTATGGATGGATGCATTAATCTTAATGAGGAGTAAGGATATCTTTTCTGCTGTTACTTTAAGGATAAAGTTAGAACCAAGATCAAATATAGTGAAACCACATAAAAATCTAGCATACTGTAATTTACAAACACATACACATGTATACATATGTATGTATGTATACGTATATATGTATAAGTACATGCATATGTTTATGTTGTTGTCCATTCTGGAAGAGGACCAAAATGACATCACTCTGTTAGAGTTATCTTACAGTGTGTCCAACTGTGGCTGATCAGACTAAAGTAAAATTGAAAATCTCAACTGCAGGTTGGGTAAAAATAGTCCATGTGGCCATCAGTAGTGGATAATCTAACTGTGCACATATTGCATGCCTTTTGAGCTACTTTAGTTATGATTTGCTCATAGAGCACAGAGCTTTCTCTGATGAGGGCATGCCATGCATGCTAAGAGGTCCTGTGCCATTGCCTCTGATGTCACACAATCAATTCCAAAGTTCTTAAAAAGAGACCTTGAGAGTGTCCTTGCATCACTTCTTCTGACTTTGTGTGAGCACTTACCCTCTGTGAGTTCTCCATGAAATGGTCTTTTTTGAAAACATATGTTTTGCATTTGGACAATGTGGCCAGTCCATCAGACTTGTACTCTCTACATTAGGGTTTGAAAGGCAGTTTAGTTGAGAAAGGATTTCAGTGCCTGATATTTTATCCTGCTGGGTGATCTTCAGAATCTTCTCAAAACAATTCAAATGGAAGTGATTAAGTTTCCTAGCATTATACTGGTATACTTCCCAGATTTCACAGGATTACAAGAACAATGAGATCAGCACAACAACTCCGTACACCTTTAGCTTGCTGTTCAGTCCGTCCTTCAGAGCATTCTAAACACTGAGCTACCTCTGGTGATGTGTTTGACAAACTTATTATCAATGTTTACTTCTCTGGAAAGGATACTGACAAGGCAAGTGATTTTATCCACAGTATTCCAAACTCTTTTATTTATTTATTTATTTATTTATTTATTTATTTATTTATTTATTTATTTATTTATTTATTTTATTTTTTTTTTATTTTTTTTTTTTTATAAAGCAATTGGGGTTAAGTAACTTGCTCAAGGTTACACGGCTAGTCATTATTTATGCGTGGGTGCTCATTTTCTGAGGCCGGATCTGATCTCGGGTCATCCCAACTCCGAGGCCGGCTCTCTTACTCACTGTGCCACCTAGCCGCCCCTTTAGGGCAATTGGGGTTAAGTAACTTGCCCAAGGTTACACGGCTAGGTTTTTGTTTATATGGATTAAGTGTCGGAGGCCGGCTCTGAACTCAGGTCCTTCTGATTCCAGGGCCGGCGCTCTATTCACTGCGCCACCTAGCCGCCCCGAAACTCTTCTATTTATTGTAACCAATATTCCACAGATCATTGATGTGGTGCTGGCTGATGGAGCACCTGTTTTCTTGGTGTTAGTTGTTAGGCTAAAATTAGCACAAACAGCAGAGAATATATCGATACTTTTTTGCATCTCCCCTTCATAGGCTGCATTGAGTACATAATCATCTGCAAACAACAAGAAGAAAATCATACGCAAAAATTCCCTCTACTTTAGTGTTTGCTTGTAGCCTTTTCAAGTTGAAGAATTTACCATAAGTGTGGTAGCTGACCTTCATGCTATGTTTGTTCTCACTGAAGGCATTTGACAACATGGCTGAAAACATTATGATAAAAAGCATGTATATAGCCCTGTTTCACTCAGTTGGTCACTGGAAAAGTGCAAAAGCATTGTCCATAATCAGAACCCAGGCAAGCATGCAGTCAACTAATTGACATACAAAATACGATGAAATTCTCCACGCAACCAAATTTTGACATCATTTTCCATAAGCCTTTGTAATTGTCCCTCGTCATGTCTATAAACATTGTGCTCAGACATCTGTTCTGCTCTTGGCATTTCTTCTGGAGTTGTCAGATAGCAAAAACCGTATCTACCATTCCTCAGTCCTTTCTGAAGGCATACTGGGTCTCAGGTGGATGACCATCTTCCGGGTGATGGATTAACCTGATAAGGAGGACTCTGGCAAGAACTGCCAGCAATGACTGAGAGAGACTCCCCTGTGATTGTCACAGGACAGTATGCCATTTACCTTTATAAAGATGGACAATGGATGTATCCTTGAAGTCCTGGGGGTAACCTCCTCTTGCTATACAGCCTAGAAAATTTTAGTCAGTTTTTGTATAAGCAATGGACCTCTCCACCTTGTAGATGTCAGATGGAATAGAATCAGCACCAGGTGCTTTGCCAGAGGAAAGGAGTCTAATGGCATTCAAAATCTCTTTTTCAGTTGGAACTTCATCTAGGGAGGGATTAACTTCAACCTGAAATGATTGGTCAATAGGTCCAACATTGATTGATGATGGCCTCTTGAGAACAATATGGAAGTATCTCTCTAGGATTGTGGCTTATAACTAATCTATGTGGCTGTATCAGTCCTGAATAACTGAGGTACACTATAGGTCCTAGGACCATAAATAGCCTTCAGTGTATCACTCACTTATATCACACCCCATATCCTGTCATTATATTCCCCTCTCACTTCTTAATTTCACCTTTTACATATCAACCCTTCCTATTCAACTGATCCTGTACCACCCTTCTATGGATGCCTGTACACACACACACACACACACACACACACACACACACACGTATATATATATATATATATATATATATATATATATATATATATACTCACATAGTATTCATACACCCATATGCCCTCCTATATAGACATATATAAATGAATATATATATATATATAAGTATATATATACATGTTTCTGTTCCTTTCAACTATTCTTATAATGACAAAAGTTTCATAAGTGACAATTATTGTTTTCACATGTAGGAATGTGAGTAGTTAAACTTTTATAAGTTCCTTAAAATTTCTTTTCCCTGTTTACCTTCTCATGCTTCTCTTGCTTCTTGTATCTGAATGTCAAATTTTCTATTGAACTCTGTTTTTTCATCAAGAATGCTTGGAAGTCCTCTATTCCATTGAATGACCACATTTACCCCTGAAATATGATACTCAGTTTTGCTAGATATGTGATTCTTGGTTTAAATCCCAGCTCCTTTGACCTCCAGGATATCACAATCCAAACCCCTCGAACCCTCGGTGTAGAAGCTGCCAGATCTTGTGTTATCCTGATTGTGGTTCCACCGTATTCAAATTGCTTCTTCCTGGCTACTTGTAATACTTTCTCCTTCATATGGGAACTCTAGAATCTGACTATAATATTCCTAGGAGTTTTTTTTGGGGGGGGATCTTTTTCAGAAGGTGATGTGTGGATTCTTTCAATCTCTTTTGCAAACCAGTTCTAAAACATCGGGGCTATTTTCCTTGATAATTTTTTGGAGGATGATTTCCAGGTTCTTTTTTTGATCATGGCTTTCAGGTAGTCCAGTAAATTTTAAATTCTCTCTCCTGGATCTATTTTCTAGGTCAGCGCTTTTTTTCAATGACATATTTCACATTACCTTCTATTCTTTCTTTTGTTTGGATTTATTTAATAGTGTCTTTATTTTTCATAAAGTCACTAGCTTCCATTTGTTCCAATCTAATTCTTAAGGAATGAACTTTTGAGATTCTTTTTCCACCTGACAAAATTGGGTTTTTTAACCTTATTGGACATCTGAGTTAGTCTATTTTTAAGGTGTTATTTTCTTGAATCAGGTTATTGACAATCATTTCATAATTTTCTTGCATATGGGGTGGCTCAGTGGTACAGTGAATATAGCACCAGCCAGGGAGTCAGGAGGACCTGAGTTCAAATACAGCCTCAGATACTTGACACACTTACTAGCTGTGTGACTTTGGGCAAGTCACTTAATCCTAATTGCCCTCCAAAAAGCAACAAATAAATAAATAAACAAACAAATAAATAAATGAATGGATGAATGAATGAATGAATAAAAAAACAAAATAAAATAAATAGATAGATAGATAAAATAAACAAATAATTTTTGCATAATTCTCATTTCTCTTCTCAATTTTCCTCCACTTCTCTTATTTGATTTTCAAAATCTTTTTAAAGCTCCTCTATGGCCTGTAACCAGCTCATATTTTTCTTGGAAGCTTTTGGTGCAGGCATTCTGACTTAGCTGTCTTCCTCCTGTTCTGTATTTTGATCCTATTTTTCCCCAAAAAAGGAGTCCAAAGTCAGATTACTATTCTTGCCTTGCTTCCCTCATTTTCTTATGTTGCCATTAAATTACTTGACTTTTGAGATTTTTGCCACAGTAGAACTCTGCTACCAGAGCAGTGAGCTTTGTCCTAATCTCTGAGGTTTTTGCAGGTGCTGGAGCTATTTGGGTGCCTTCTCTGAAGCCTCCCCATGCTCTGGCAGACTGCTCAAGCACCCCAGGATGTCCACCCCAGACCACAATCCGGATCCAAGCAGGTTGAAGCAGGAGAGATTGGTTGCTTGGTCCCCCTACTATCTGCAGGCCAGGAGCTCGGAAGCAGCCACATGGTGGTGGCTGCATGGCCACAGCACCTCAGTAGCTTCTCACCCTGGGGTAAAGGCTGACCACACTCCTGAATTCCCAGGTCCCAAAGTCTACATTGCACTTTCCTCTCACTTTGTTCTTAGCATCCATGGGTTGATAATTCTGCAAACTGCCACATCTGCTGGTGATCTGAAGTCCCTCCAGCTTGTTGTGGCTGCCCTGAGACTAATACCTCTGGCTCATGCAGGGCTGGGATCAACTCCCAGAGGGCTGCTCTCACCCCTTCCTACTGGCCTGCCAGGCTATCCTCAGTGTGCGTTTCACTTCTCAGTGTCATTTTGTGGGTTCTGTAGCTCCAAAGTTTGTTCAGAGTCACCCTTTACATGAATTGATGGAAGTGGAAGCAGGACCTCTGCAGAATTTCTCTCTCTACTCTGCCATCTTCTTCACCTGTTCTTTACTTTTGTTGGAATTAAATGCTGCCTTCTTAAAGATGGATATTTATCTTGCTGATAAACTCTGTGGAGTTTTCCTTTTTCATTTATTTATTTCTGAATTTCCCCATCATTTTTGGCAAACATTTGTATGAGTACTCTGACCCAGATGAACAAATGCAGTGTAGTACACCAAATCACTGAAAGATGTCCATTCTTTTTCTGCTCCACTTTTGCCAATTGTGGGCTGGCTCATCTTTCCCTCAAATTAGCAACAAACTCTCTAATCTATTTATATTAATTCTTCTGTTATTCATATTGTCACAGGGACACCACTTTTGTTGAATGCAAATATTTAGTTTGGAGAGGATAAGTCTATGATCAGTCCAGCACTTGGAGACAAACATTACCTCTTACATATTTTTTTTTAGAAATTAGGGTTAAATAACTTGCTCAAGGTTACACGGCTAGTCATTATTTATGTGTGGGTGCTAATTTTCTGAGGCCAGAACCAATACCAAGTCCTCTCAACTCTGGGGCCAGTGTTCTTACTCACTGTGCCACCTAGGTACC
The DNA here is from genome assembly GCA_011680675.1 of Gymnobelideus leadbeateri. Classification (NCBI taxonomy): domain Eukaryota; kingdom Metazoa; phylum Chordata; class Mammalia; order Diprotodontia; family Petauridae; genus Gymnobelideus; species Gymnobelideus leadbeateri. Next base: position 202,539 of record WOXC01007188.1, on the reverse strand, counting down.
CCTTACCTTGTCTGTTTCTTCTTACAATCGCAAAGTCTATTAAATGCCAATGTTTGCTGCAAGAGTGCTTCCACAAAGTTTTATTGTGTTTTATTATGTTTACATAAATGGAATAGAGTGTTGGTGATAAGATCATGAGATGCACAAGTCATCAGTAGTAACTGACCATTGCTGTCACTTTCCAACTCCATTCTTCAGAAGGAATGCCTGCCATGTCTGGTAGTCTGACCATACTCTAGTATTAAAGTAAGCTAGAATTATAAGCTTATCCTCTTTTAGCCCATTGATGATTAGGGTCTCCAGGTCTTCAAAACATTTTTCTTTAATTTCATCAGGGTTTCATCTTTGATTTCATTGTGGGAGTATAGGGACTGATTATGGTGACATGGAGATTCCCAGAAAACAGTAATTGCATTGTTATACACCTGTTCACTCCTTCAAGTAATAATACTATCTTCTTGACTAGATTAGTTTTGGTTGCAAAACTTATGGCATTTTCACAGTGCACCCCTTCATTGCTACCATTCCAGAAAAACTTGTATCCAGTTCTGACTTCAGTAACCTGGTCTTCATTTGCTAGCCTTCTTTCACTAGGGCTGCTATTTGAATGTGTTATCTGCTGAATTCTCTCTCAACAGGAGCTGTTACTCTTTCATATCTACTGGCTTTTGTGTTGTTTATAAGTGTGCACACATTCCAAGTGCTGATGATTAATAGAATCATCTTTGCAGAAGTTTTTGGATATTTTTTGTGTTTTTCAAAGACAGGGTGGGAACCCAACCTACCATGCAAATCAGATCAGGGTTAGGTAAGCAGACAATTTAAAAAAAAATAATTGATTTCTTTAGTTTTAGTTTTCAACATTATCTCTTATAAGATTTTGAGTTCTAAATTTCACCCCTCCCCAAGGTGTCATGAAATCAGATATAGGCTATCCATGTATAATCATATTAAATATATTTCCACATTAGTCATGTTGCAAAAAAAGAATCAAAACCAAAAGGAAAATCCAAGAGAAAGGAAAAACAACAACAACAAAATACGGAAAATAATATGTTTCAATCTGCATTCAGATTCCATATTTTTTTCTCTGGATGTGGATAGCTTTTTCCATCTTTAGTCTTTTAGAATTGCCTTAGGTCAGGGATGGGAAACCTGTGGCCTAGAGGCCACATGTGTCTTTTTAGTTCCTTAGATATGGCCTTTTGACTGAGTCCCAAGTTTTACAGAAAGAGATTTGTTCTGTAAAGTTGGGATTCAGTCTAAGGGCCACTATTGGAGATCTAGAGGTCAACATATGACCTCGAAGGTACAGGTTCCCCACCCTTGTCTTAGATCATTGAATTACTGAGAAGAGCTAAAGTCTAACAAAGTTTGTCATTGCAAAATATTGTTGTTACTATGAACAAGGTTCTTCTGCTTCTGCTCACTTTATTCAACATCAGTTTATGCAAGTCTTTCCAGGTTTTTCTAAGCAGACAATTTTTAGGACACCTTTTCTTCACACCAGAAGGTGAGCAGTGATCCCTAAAAGACTGCACAGATACCCAAGGGAGCACTGAATCCCACCTGCTACTTCCAGTGAGAAGATGACTCTATGGCCTAGGCAGCCTGTGTATGTGTTGTGATTACAGATCCCAATGTATCTGTAACTGTGTTTCATCACTTGCCTGTCACCACAAGACTCTAAGATACTGTAAGTAATGGAATTCAAAGATCTCCTGTATTTGCATTGTTTTTCGGTTGTGTTGAAACCCAGAGCTTATGAATTCCATTTGTGGGATGGATTTTTTGATATGAAAAGAGAGGGATGACATGGGAGGAGCTGGTTCCATGGATTTAGAGAGGCACAAGCAGAGGAAAAGAGGAAGAATAATTTTTGGAAGCAGCATCATGGAGGCAGAGAGAGAGAGAGAGAGAGAGAGAGAGAGAGAGAGAGAGAGAGAGAGAGAGAGAGAGAAAGCGAGAGAGAGAGGATTGCTGAGGGCCAGTTCGAGCTGCCCAGGACTTTTGAGAACTGCTAAACACAACTGCAATGGACTGAGCAGACATGGCTGTGATGCAGGTATTTTGTCTGTCTGTTTTGATGTTGTTTTGCCAGATTTGTCCATTGGTGAATGACAATGCTGCTGTTGTAGAGGTCCTGGAACCTTGTTGTTGGTTCAGGTGTCCTGAGACTGTTTTGCAGACAGAGTGAATTGCATCCACTGGTGAAGGACAGTGCTATTGTTGCAGAGGTCCTGGAACCTTGCAGTTGGTACAGAAGCCCTGAAGAAGGATTTTCTTGTTGTATGTTTACAGAAATCCTGGAAGAGGGTCTTGCTGATGTTTTCAAGGATCCTAGGACTGTTCTGCAGACAGAGAATGAATTAATGAGGACACTGACAATGTATCTTGTGGCCTTGTAAAGCTTTCTCTCCCCAGGAACAGAGAATGCTGAGAACCTCCCTCAGGTCAAGATGAAGAAAAGACCTCTCTTTGGGTATTAAATGTTGATTAAATGATGAAGAAAAGACCTCTCTTTGGGTATTAAATGTTGATTAAATGACGAAGAAAAGACCTCTCTTTGGGTATTAAATGTTGATTAAATAATGAAGAAAAGACCTCTCTTTGGGTATTAAATGTTGATTAAATGATGATATCTTAACCTTGTTGTAACTCATGGGTCGATGGCCTTGGTGCTCTCTACTGCCCTTGTTGAGAAGGTGCTTGGCATTAATTAATGATAATTATAATTCAGTTGTAATCCAGGGATGGGAAATTTTTGACTTTTTTGTGTTCTGTGACTGACCAAATGGATGTACTATGACTGGAAACTAATATCCATTTGAGAATAGGGACTTTGTGATTGACTAAATGAATGTACTGCCCAGGGGTGGAGTAGTACTTGGAAATTATTGAATTACACTTGTTGAATGCTGTATTTTGATTTTCTCTGTTCTTAATTTGTCTGAATAAAATGGAGAGCTGCTATGCTGGTATTTTAAACCTTGGAAGTTGCCTTTGCTTGGCATTACAAATATGTAAAAGTGCTAAAATGTTATGGGCAATTTCTTCTGATTTGTGCCTAAACTGGATTTAAGTAAGTCAGAGTTATACAGTCCTTGACCTCACTCTCTCCTCCAGAATCATCACCGTCTAGTGACAGGACAGAGTCAAGATGGCTGGCAATGGCTTGAGATGCAGTGGATGACTTTGGTGTCTTCAATGACTAACCAAGTTCTAAACACTACACAGCAACAGTTTTCTGTGGCTGAGAGAAGACTTGAGTCAAATTCATTCGGCAGGATCTGGCATGTTGGTAGTTTGGGGTCCCCAGAACAACCCTAATCTTCTTTATGGGTAACCTCTTCATTTTTATGGTTCCCTGATACCAGAAACACTGCTAATCTCAAGCTCTTCTCCAGCTGGGACAGGAAGGTATACAAGCCTCTCTCTTTCTCTTGTACCTTGGAAGTGCAGGGGATTTCTGTTTGCTTATTTTTGTTTTTGTTTTAGTTTTTTGTTGTTTTTTTCTCAGCCAAAGAAAAGTAAAGTTTATTAAAAGTTTTCTTATATTGGACATAGAATAAGTCTGTTCTAGGTCATTCTATGGTGCTCTCACATACATAGAGGGAAGATGGGATCTTATATACAGAAATGTGTGGGAGGAATCTAAGGATGGTCTAGAGGAGGAGTTTGGGGAGGGTCTTCAGGAGAAGTCAATTGAAGTCAATGAGTGATTAAGGGAGAGAAGTTGATGGAGGCTACCTGGAGCCAACAGATATTGGTGGACTAGGCCAGTTCAACGGTCGACTGGTACTTTGATAGGCTTCCCCACCAAGGGTGGGAAGTAGATAAATAATGTAGGGCTAGGCTAGTAACAGAGGTTTGGGCCCAAGCCACAATATAAAACTCATTGTCTCATGCAAATGCCTCATAAAATTTAATCAGAGATCAAGGCATGGGGTGTAGGGGGGATTCTCAGAGCCTTTTCCTCAAAGATTCAAGGAGAGCTCAAGGGGGCTCCCAGACCCCATAACTCATTGATAATTGTTTAGAAAATATTCAGTGACTCAAAATTTGTTTCCTGACATTTAGCTAAAGCTTCATGTTTATATGTAAACTTTCAGTAATGTTTGTTATATCCCCTGCTAGACTATAATTCACATGAGGGCATGGGCCATGTTCAGTTAAAATTTTGTACTTCTCCCATCCTCCCTCTGATTGGGTTTAGTCTCAGGAAACCCCCTTGAATCTTTCCACTTGATGAGGTGCTTGCCTGAGGCCATAAAACTTTCATTATCACTAGGCCCAAATCTCAGTTACTCTTAACCTAGCCTAGCCCTCCATTGTCCAACTACTACTCATCCTTGATCCTATCAAAATATATATACCCAAATTTGTTACCCTTAAACTAGCCTAGCCCTTCACTGTCATCTCCAGATAACCTTTAGCTATTTCCCACTCTTAATACCATTCCTGCAGTCTGACTTCAGTTTCTCAAGATCCTCCATAGACTCCTCCTCAAAACCCGCCCCAAACCCTTCCTCTAGACCACCCCCTAGATCCCTCCAACAGTCTTTCTGTATATAGATTCCATCTTGACTCCATGAAGGTGCTGAGATTCAGTCTTGAAGAGATTCAATCTGACTTGTTTGTCAAAACAAGCTTCACAAATACTTAAGCTCCTTAAGAGTCTATCAATTATGGGAAATATTTCATAAACTTTGGTTTTCTTTGGCTGAGAGACTTGAGTTGAATCCATTTGGCATGACCCAGTGATGGTATTTGGGGTCTCAAGCACAACTAAACCCCAAATCTCAGCACTTCTAATTAGCAACTAGGTGATGCAGTGGATTGAAGGTTGGATGTGTAGTCAGGAAGATCTGAGTTAAATTTGGCCTCAGACACTTCCTAGTTGTATGACCCTGGGCAAGTCACTTGATCTTATTTGACTCAGTTTCTTTATCTGGAAAAATTATCTCCAGAAATAAATGACAAAATTCTCAAGTATCTTTTCAAAGAAAACCCCAAATGGGATCATGAAGAGTCAGTTGTGTGTGAAAAGACCAAACTATAACTACTTTCAACTTAGTCTTTTGCTTTACAGAATATAATGTGTTTTACTAATGTTTGTCAAACTGGCATGAACTGAATCTAGACTCAACAGGAAAATTAATGGAAACAAAATATTTCAAGAAATAATTTTGATATTTTAAAGGCATTCTTAAAGTGTCACTAAATGTCAGACATATTTTGAATCTGAAGTCTTTAAATTGGAAATTGAATTCATACAACATAGTATATCCTAAGGTCATCAAAATAAAAACTTCTTTAAAATACTGAAATAGACATTTTCCTTATAGTTTAGTGTATCAGGTTTTGGTATATAAATATATTCAAAATATGAACATTTTAATATATTTAATATATCAGTCATTATTTAAGGTTATGTATTCTTTTGATGATGTCAGAGTCATAGCATTTCAGTTATAAGAGCACCCAAAGACCTATATATGAATGACAAATACTCCTTTACTTACCTTAGTTTCCTTATCTGTAAGATAACAAGATTAAAAAAGATGCTCTTGGAGTACTTGAAATAAAAAAAAAAAATCAAATACCGATGACTAATGAATCTTGAAAACTATAAGAACATGCTAAGTAAAATAATTTACCTTAATGTCCCTTTGTTCCTTAGTATTTATCTCTAAAAACAGTGATTAGACCTTCAGCTAGAATGTTGATGGGATAAAAGTCCTTTACATTCTATTTTAAGGGCTTTGTTGATCAGAGCAGACCTGAGTGGAATTTTCAATGAAAGAAGGTTATTGAATATAGTAGAACTGTCATGACTGCTGGGGATCTTTCTCTCTGGAGAAGTAAATTTCCCATATATCTACTACAGTGCCATCCAGAGAAAGGCCTAAGTACAAAATGCACTGGCAGCAATATGTTGAATGACACTATGAAAGAACTCTTTCTAAGGAATCAGGAATCTCCCACAACCAGAAAGAAATGGATGCATTTCATGCACAAGAGCTTGAGTTCCAATTTTAGATCACACTTGAAAGTTTGAAAAATCCTTTATTTTGTAAAGATGTTTATTTAAACTCCAGGGATATATGGCTAGTACTTAGAAAAGGAAAGAAAAACCCAGGTCATTTCTTAATCCTTGAGTGAATATTTTTCTCCTTTCTTTCCTTCCTTCCTTTTCTTTTTCTTTTTTCCTGTGTATTTTCCTATCTCACCCAGGAAATAAATGAACAGGTCTATTCACAATAATAATTTTTGTAGGAGCTCAACTTGTTCCTTTTCTTACTTTGGCTGGTTTGCCCCATTGATGGCACACTAACTGTGGATATCTGACACTGAAACTCAGAATTCCTGAACTCAAGAGATTCACTAGCCTCAACCTCCCACCCTCTCCCTCAAGAGCTAAGCTTAATGGTATTTGTGGCATTTGGCTTCCTGGTATTTTTCATAGTTCACTTTATATTCAGTCTACTTTGAGGAGTCTACTTTGAGTCACTAACTACCCCAGCCCTTTATAACAATATTTCCAGAAAGGAGTCTATAATTGCTGAGATTAGGTGGCTCAATGAATTTCTCTTGAAGTAACACTTTTGTGGAATGAATGAATAAATGTTGTGTGGGGGGAAATGTTACAATGTTGACTTTGAATATGAGAAATATAGCAATAACAGTGATATATAGTATGATGTAAGGCAGTGTAGTCCTGGGGTAGTGCAAAAAAATGGATTTGGAGTCTGAAAAAAATGGGTTTGGCTGTTGGTTTTGCTACTTAGCGGTTATATAACCCAAGGTAAGTTATTTTACCACTCTTTTAGTTTAATTTTCTTTAAAATTAGAATACTATCCCTCAAATCTAGGAGATTATATAAAGCTATGAGTGGCATATTTTAAACACAGAACTTAAGAAAAGAACTGGGATCTTATGCATTACAGTGATCACTACAGACTTCTTAAGAAAAGTGTGTCTTGAGCTGAATTTAGACATAGAGAATGAATTACTGTAGATAGGTAGATAGGTAGGTAGAGTGAATTATAGAGGGGAAAAGAGTGTGAGAAAAGATACTGGGGCAAGAATGCATCATGTGGACAGTTAGTAGACTAGTGGGACTACTCCATAGGACTCTCATATGGACAATGTTGAAGAGAAAGAAAGGTTGGAGAACAGATTATGAAGAGCCTCAGATACTATCCTAAAGAGATTAGATTTTGTCCTATAGGTAATGAGGAGCCATTGATTGTCTCTTATTAAAAGACTGACATAAAGAATGAAGTATTTTAGGGAGGTTATCCTGATAGTAGGGTGAAGAATGGATTAAAATGAGGAGAAAATGATAAGAACAGTTATCTTTGAAATCTATTTCCAGGATATTCCTATATCTCCTATATTGATCAAAATATGTTTGATATTTCTGCTTATAATTGGATTTCTGCCTTTCTTCTCAGTTAATAGGTGTGTAACCCTGAACAAGTCCCTTCACCTCTCTAGACCTTATTTCATCAAAGAAACTCATTCAGGGATGATTTCAGCTACAATTTGCCCCAGTATACTTTATCAAACATCTGGTTTGTGAAATATTATTTTTAAATAAAAATGTACTGATATTACTTCCATAATTATTAAATGAGAAAATTTGCCTAATATTTTATCAGATTTTTAGCACTAAGCTAATCATTTTATCCCTTGAAGTTTCTTCAATATAGTATATTATTCTTCATTTTAATAATTATTAAGTTGTCAAAAGTGAAAATTGAAAGAGGATCATTCAACCTTTAAATAAACATAACCTACTGGAGGAAAGGGAAAATATAATGTAGTTTATGTAATAATATTAATAATTTCTGTAAGACTTTATGGTTAGCCAAACACATAACTCCTGAGATGTGTGATCCAAGTAATATTAGCTTCCATTACACATGAGAATAAAAATCAGAAATTTGAAGTCACCTGGCTAAGACTGCATAGGTATAAAGTGTCCCAGTGTTTTCTCACTCCAAGACTATTGCTTTTTCTGCTACATCACAATGAATGCTTCTTATTTCATGGAAAATTTTGCCTTGTATTCAACTATACTTTCCAATTTCTATACAAAAGGAAATCTTGTCTAAAAAGTTCTTTGAGGGGTTGAGTATTCCAACAGTTTAAGGGGAAGCCTGTGGTTTTAAATGAATGTTTTATCTATGAATGGATAAAATTTATTTTCATGTGTTTATTCAATTCTTCATTCAAATTCATTATTGCTTGACAAGATGTAAGCATAGATCCATTGAATTCTAGAAGTAAGTATTAAGGTACTTGCTATTTCCATTTCTGCCCAAATGACTGGTTCATAGCACTTACCTTGGAGTTTTACTGTAAATGTTTTGTGGTTATGTGGAACCCAGGCTTTAATTTATCCATTTTATCTATTGCCAATCATGGTAGGCTCATAAATGGCCTGGTGTTTCTTTGCATGATGAATTTTATGTAGAACCTTTCATATATTGGGTGTTTTAATAAGTATTTATTGAATTTAACAATCATAGGACTAGGAACTAGAAAGGATTTGGTCTGATCTAAAATGTTAATTTCAAAAATAAGGATATTGAGAATCAGAGAAGTTTAATGAATAATCCTAAGGCACAAAGAGAATAAATAGCAAAAGCACAATTTGAACTCCCATCCTCTCATCACAAATTAAAAGTTCAGCTCAGATACAATGCTGCTTCTCTATAGAATTGTCCCTAATTGATAACTGGAGTTTTCTTGAATGCCTAGACTTTCAAAGGCCTTTGCCAAAGATGTTTGAACATCTAGGTATTTAGGAATCAATAACAAAAGTTCACTATACAGATAAGAAGGAAGATTCATAAATAAGGAATATATTTAAAGACAAATCAGATCACATCAAAAAGTCTTTATTAATTGCATATTATATGTCAGGCAACGTGCTAAGCATTATAGATACAAAGAATGACAAAAACAGTCACTGCCTTCAAGGATCTTGGATTATAATATGAGAGACTTCAAACAACAGATATATATGAAAATATATCTATATCAATCTATACACACACACACACACACACACACACACACACACACATATATATATATATATATATATATATATATATATACTGGGTACATTGGAAGTCATCTTAGAAGGAAAGCACAAGAAACAAAGGGCATGAGTCAGGGGACAAAATTATGTAGTGGGATGTATTGATAATGGAGTTCTAGACAGATGGGTGCTTTTGTCATTTTTTCCTTTAGTAGGATTTTTTTCCAATTACATTTAAAGATAGTTTTCAGCACTCATTTTTGAAAAATTTTGAGTTCCAAATTTTTCTCCCTCCCTTTCCTCCCCCTTCCCCAAGAGAGCAAGCAATCTAATATGGGTTATGCATATACAATCATATTACACATACTTCCACACTAGTCATGTTATGAAAGGAGAATCAGAACAAAAGGGAAAACCATGAGAAAGACAAAAACAACAAAAAAGAGAAAATAGCATGGTTCAGTTTGCATTCAGATTCCGTAGTTCTTTCTCTGGATGTGGTTAGCATTTTCCATTACAAATCTTTTGGAATTGTCTTCAGTCATTGTATTGCTGAGAAGAGTTAAGTCTATCATAGTTAATTATTGCACAATGTCATATTTGCTGTGTACAATATTCTCTTGGTTCTGCTCACTTATAAGTTCATGTAAGTCTTTCTATGTATTTTTTTCTGAAATCTGCCTGCCCATCAGTTTTACAGTTTAATAGTATTCTATTACATTCATATGCCACAACTTGTGAAGCCATTGCCCAATTATTAACATATTAAAATTTAAATATTAAAACTTAAATACATAAGAAAATAGAAGAAAATACATGTCATGTGCACAGTAGAATGTAAGAGAATTCAAATATATAGTAATAAATTTCCGTTTCAAGAAAGTCTATATAATAAATTATAGGGATTATGTCTAGAATTGTCAATCTTTTCTTTGTTTCCTTGTTAGTTTTCTTTTGTTCCCTGATGTGGACATGTACTTTGTTCTTCCCCACTTTCCTCCTGCCCTTCCCCCAAAGGCCACAATTAAGCGAGGATATATTTATATATAGACATATAGATGCTCATAAACTTAAATACACATGATTGGTTAGCTGGTTGTTTGGTTGTTGTCCTTTGCTCTCGAAGAGGACCAAAATGACGTCATGATAGATTCAAGTTACAGTGAGTCCAGCTGTGACTGATTAAACTAATATGATCTCAGAATGTCCTACCACAAGTCCAGCCCAAGTAGTCCACACAGATTTTTCTGGTGGATTGGCTAAATTTGAGCATCTAGTATTTCTTTTGAGCTACTTCACTTCTGCTTTGCTCAAGACAATAGCACCTTCTCTGATAAGGGTAAGCCATGTTGGGTGATCCTGTGCCAGTGTCTTCCATGTCACTTAATCAGTTCCTAAATTCTTAAGAGAAGCTTTGAGGATGTTCTTGTATCACTTCTTTTGACCACTATGTGAGCACTTGCCCTTTGTAAGTTCTCCATAAAATAGTCTTTTGGGCAAGCATATTTTTGCATTTGAATAAAAGTGGCCAGTCCCTCAGACTTTCACTGTCTGTACTAAAGTTTGAATATTTGGCAGTTTAGTTTTAGAAGGGACCTAATTGTTTGGTATCTTATCCCACTGGGTTATCTTCAGAATCTCTCTAAGACAATTCAGATGGATGCATTTCAGTTTCCTGTCATGGCACTGGTATATTTCACAGGCATAAAACAATGAGGTCGGCCCTACAGTTCTGTAGACCTTCAGTTTAGTAGATAGTCTAATAATACCTCTCCTCTGCCACATTTTCCTTTGCAGTCTCCCAAGCACTGAACTATATACTTTGTCATATATCATTGTCAATGTGTACATCCCTGGGAAGTATACTACCAAGGTGAGTGAACTTATCCACAGCATTCAAAACTTCTTCATTTACTGTAATCAACAATTCAACTTATGCATCCTATGGTGGTGATTTATGGAGCACCTGTGTATTCTTGGTGTTGTTAGGCTAAAATTAATACAAACAGCAGAGAATCCATACATACTTTCTGAAATCTCAGCTTCAGATGCTGTATTGAGTGCACAATAATCTGCAAGCAGCATATCATGCACCAACACTACCTCCATTTTTTTCTTGGCTTGTAGTTTTTTTTTTTTTTTCAAGTTGAAGAATTTATCATCAATGCACTAACTGATGTGGACACTATCTATGTTTTTCCTCAGTGACGGCATTTGACAAGATGGCTGAAAACATCATGCTCAAAATCATGGGAGCAAACACACAATCTTGTTTCATTCCATTGGTGATTGGTACAACATGAGAACATTATTCATTATCCAGAAATTGGGCAAGGATACTATCATGAAACTTACATACAATGCTGAAAAACTTCTCTAGGAAAACAAATTTTGACATAATTCTCCATAACCCCAGACATACATGTATACATACATATATATGTGTGTATGTTTGTATACACATATATACATATATATGTATGTATATATATATATATATATACACATACATACATGAACATTCTAGTTCTGATCTTTGTTTTTATATTTGTGTATATTTCTTCTTTTGTATCCCTCCTAGCTCCTTGACTTCACTACAATGCTCTGCCTTGCCCTGGTATTAACTAACCTAGCTTTACTCCAAGGATCCTTCCCTTATCTTCCCATTTCATTAAATCTAAACACCCTTCTATACCTCCCCTATTACCTATTTCCTTTTAATTATTACCTATTACGTATCCCTTCTAGAAATCCCTCCTTTATTATCTTCCCCTTCCCTGTCCTCTGATCAGTTTATTTCTTTCTGAAATTTGAAGGCATTTATACTCTTCTAGACATATGTATTCTTCCCCTAGAAATGATTCCTGAAGAAAGTTGGTTTCCAGAACTAAGAATACTGGTTCCCCTTCTAATTCCTCTGGGTCAGTTCCTTCCTTTGTACTTCATTTGTGTAAAATAATTACTCTTTTTAGCTCTTCCTAAACAGTTTTACTTTTTAAATTCATATAATTAGGTCTACCGCAATATTTCTTACAAACTAACTACCCAACTACTAAGAACAATCTTAGACATGTGTTTAACATTTTATATACATAAACCATGAGCAGTATGTTCTCATTGAGTTCCTTGTTATTAGTCTTTGATATGTACCTTATATATCTCTTGGATATTGTAAGTTATAGCATCTATTAAGTTTAGAATTTTTTAACAAAGTCCTGAAAGTGTGACAGTTTATTAAATGTCTTTTTTTCCATTCAGGATTATGCCTAGCTTTGTTGGGTATAATATTTTTTTACCAGAACCCTAGTTATTTGGATCTACAGTATATTGTGTTCTAAGACCTGCAGTCTTAGAACTGTCATCACTGCTAGTTCTTGCATGATTTTAATTGTAAGATAATATTTTTGTTGTTGTTGTTCAAAATATTTTATCCTTGAGCTGAGCGTTTTTTGAAATTTAACCATGGTATTCCTATGGTTTTCTTCATAGGAACTCTTTCAAAAGTAATTGCTATATTTTTTTTTTCTATATCAACTTCCTCCTCTTGTTCTAATGCTTATGGACAATTCTCTCTATTTCTTGTATTATATCAAAATTATTTTATCGTCCTTTTCAAGTAGTCTAATTATTCTTATGTTTTCTCCTTTTGATCCATTCTCTTTCTTATTAGATGTTTCACATTCTCTTCTATATTTTCATTCTGTATATTTTGTTTTATTATTTTTTGATTTCTTATAACTTCACTAGCTTCCCCTTCCCCAATTTTAATTTCCAAGGAATTTTCCTCCTTAAGATTCTGGATCATCTTTGTAATTGGAAAAAAAATTTCAGCTGCTCATGAGTAGGTTGAGCTAATATAATAAAAAATGTCAATTCTAATTAAATTAACTAACCCATTTAGTGCCATATCAAGTAACTACCAAAAATTATTTAATAGTGCTAGAAAAATATAACAAAATTCATCTGGAAGAACAAGTACAGAATATCAAGGGGCTTAATGAAATGCAAGGAAGATTGCCTAGCTGTAACAGAACTTAAACTGTATTAAAAAGAAGTAATAATCAACACTACTTTGTACGGGCTAATTAATACAGTGGCATAAATTAGGTACACAAGACAAAATAGTCAATAACTATAGTAATCTATTGTTTGATAAACACAAAGATGTCAGTTTCCCGGGTTAAAACCTCACTATTTGACAAAAAAAAAATCTACTAGGAAAACCGGAAAATAGTATGGCAGAAATTGGGTTTAAACTAACATCTTACACTGTATACCAATATAAAGTCACAATGAACATACAATTTATATTTAAAGGCTGATACTATTAGCAAACTAGGAGAGGAAGGAATAGTCTCTCTGTCAGATTTATGGAAAAGGGGAAGAATGACCAAATGAGATAGAGAACACAATGAAATGCAGAGGGGGCAAATTTTGATTACATTAAATTGAAAAGGTTTTGCACAAACAAAATTAAAGAAACAAAGATTAGAAGGCAAGCAGAAAAATGGAGGAAAAAATTTTACTACCAGTGTCTGTGATAAAGGCCTCATTTCTAAAACATAGAAAATGGAGTCAAAATTATAAGAATACAAGTCATTCTCCAACTGATAAATGGCAAAATCTTATGAACAGTTTTCAGATGAAGAAATTAAAGCTTCCTGCAGTTATATGGAAAATTGTTCAAAATCACTATTGAGTAAAGAAATGCAAAAACAAAAAGTCTAAATTACCACCTCACATCTGTCAGATTGACTAATATGAAAGAAGAGTAGAATGTAAATGTTGGAGTAGGTGTGGAAAGACTGGAATAGGTATTGTTGGTGGAGTTCTGAACTGATCCAACCATTTTGGAGAGTAATTTAGAACTGTGTCCAATGGGCTATAAAACTGCATATGCCCTTTGACCCAGCAACACCACTACAAGGTAGAGAAAACAGAGGTTCATCTTCAGTGGAGGATACCAAAGCAAAGAAACCTTCTTCTAGCCTAATAAGTAACATGAAATTTCACCTGCTGAAAAACAATTCATAGAATAACTTAAGCAAAATTTGCAAAATCAAATGAAGAAAAACTAAAAAAAAAAAAATCCAAGGGAACTAAGATTAAGAAAATCAAAAAATTAGAAAAGGTGACATAGAATATTTTTAAATTAATTTTATTATTACTATTATTATTATTAATTACTTTTGCTTTTTGGAAGGCAGTTGGGGTTAAGTAACTTTTGTGCTAAATGTTTGAGAATGGATCCAAACTCAGGTCCTCCTAACTCAAGGGCCATTGCTCTATGCACTGAACCACCTAGTGACCCCTAATTAATTACTTTTTAGTTTTCAAAATTCACTTTCATCAGATTTTGATTTCTAAATATTCTCCTCCTCTCTATCCCCTCTCTCCTTCCCAAAATAGCATGCAGTCTGATATAGGCTCTACATATATATTCATATTAAACACAGTTTCACACTAATCATATTGTAAAGAAGAATTAGAACCAATGGCAGGAACCACAAGAAAGAAGAAAAGGACAAAAAAGAAAGAAAATGGTATGCTTTGAACTACATTCATACTACATAGTTCTTTGATCAATGCTGCTGTTACTATAAACAATATTCTCCTGGCTCTGCTCACTTCACTCATCATCAGCTCATGCATATCTTTCCAGGTTTTTCTGAAATCTGCCTATTCACTTTTTTTTATGGAACAATAGTTTTCTGATGTAATCAAAATTACACATTTTGTATTTCATAATGTTCTATATCTCTTATTTGGTCATAAATTGTTCCTTTTCCAATAGATCTAACAAGTGAACTATTATTTGTTTTCTTAATTTACTTACAGTACCATCCCTTATGTCTAAATTGTGTATGCATTTTGACCTTATCTTGGTATAGGGTGGAGTAAGTTGGTCTATACTTAGCTTCTGCCATGCTATTTTCCATTCTTCCAAGCAGTTTTTGTCAAATTCTGAGTTCTTATCCCAGAAGCTGGAGTCTTTGGATTTATCAAACAGTAAATTACTGTAGTCATTGACTATTGTGTCTTATGTACCTAATCTATTCCACTAATCAACTACGCTATTACTCAGCCAGTACCAAGCAGTTTTGTTGATGCTATATAATACACCTTCCCTAGCATTCCTATTCATTAATTCCCTTGATAATCTGGAAATGTTGTTCTTCTAGGTGAATTGTGCTACTATTTTTCCTAGCTCTATAAAATACTTTTTGGTAGATTGATTGGAATGGCAATAAATAGGTAAATTAGTTTGGGTAAAATTGTCATTTTTATTACATTACCTCAACCTAGCCATGAGCAACTGAGGTTTGTTCCAGTTATTTAGATTTTACTTTATTTGTGTGAAAAGTGTTTTGTAATTGTGTTAATATAATTCCTGAGTTTGTTTTGGCAGGTAGATTCCCAAATAGTTTATAATGTCAGCATAACTTTCTATTTCTTGCTGTTGGACTTCATTAGAAATATATAGGAATGGTAAGGATTTATGTGAATTTATTTTATATCCTGCAACTTTGCGAAACTTAGATATTATCTCAAGTAATCTTTTACTTGATTCTCTAGGATTGTCTAAGTATATCATCATATCTTCTGCAAAGAGTGGTAGCTTATAACGCCAATGAGATTTTCACAGCACCCACCCTATGAATATTCTTTTATAGTGATGAATCACAAAACGTAACAGATTCTCCACATGGAAGACAGAACCAAAATAATTATTCAAATACTAGAAAGTCAAATACAAAAACCAGAAAGCCAAATCCATCATAGCAACCAAAAATTTTGTATACATAACCAATGAAGCAAACACCAAAATTCCCAACTCTTCCTTGCATCTGACCTTCAAAAAAATGTCCTCCCTTAAGCAAAAATGCCCCTCTATCATTCATGCTAATTTCTCTTCCTCCATGCTGCTTGCTCTCAGAAGTTCTGACTCTCTCTCCTGTTAGAGTATTTTTTCATATGGCTATAGTTAACTTTAATTATTCACCTAAAATCTAACCATAGCTCTCCAGAATACCACATCCCAAGACCTGAGATACTTTAATGCAGAAGCTGCTAAATCTTATGTTATCCTGACTGTGGATCCATAGTCCTTGAATTGTTTCTTTCTGGCTGTTTGAAATATTTTCTACTTAACCTGGGAACTTGTTTTTGGCTATAATATTCCTGGCAGTTTTCATTTGGAGATCTCTTTCAGGAGGTGATTGATGGATTCTTTCAATTTCTATTTTATCCTGGTTGTAGAATATCAAAGAAGTTTTCCCTCATAATTTCTTGAAAGATGATGTTTAGACTCTTTTTTACACATGGCTTTCAGGTTGTCCAATAATTTAAAAATTATCATTCCTGGTTCTATTCTCTAGGTCAATTGTTTTTTTCCAATGAGATATTACCAATGAGCTATTTTTCTCTTTTATTTAAAATTTTTTCTTGATTTCTCATACAATCATTAGCTTCCATTTCCTCAGTTCTAATTTTTAAAGAATTGTTTTCTTCAGTTAGCTTTTCTATTTCCTTTATACATTTGACCAATTCTATCCTCAAAGGAGCTGTTTTCTTCAGTCAATTTTTCTGCTTCCTATTCCAAGTTTCTTTTTTTTATAATTCTCCCACATAGCTCTCATTCCTATTCCCAATTTTTCCTACCTCTCCTAATTGATATTTAAGATCCTTTATGAGCTCTTTCACGAAGACTTATTACACTTAAAACTATTTCATATTCCCTTTTGAATCTTCACATATAGGCATTTTGACGTTGTGCTTTTCTGAGTTGTGTTTTGATCATCGTTTTCATCATAGTAGCTTTCTTTGATTAGGTTTTTTTTTCTTTTTATTTCTCATTTTTCAGTCTATTTCCCAAGCTTCTTATGCTGGGGGAAAGGGCTCTGGTTACTGAGTTTTGAAGCTTGGGCCTCAGGTGTTTGTGGCTTAACCATTGTCTTAGGGGTGGCCAAGCCTAGTCTGTTCTTTTGTATCACTGTAAAAAGGCTTACAACTTGCATTCTATGCCAAGGCTGGAGGCTTCAGTGCTGGTTCGCTGGGCTAGGATCTCAGGATCTGAGTTTCTGATCTGTGCTGTAACTAAGAGCCTCACACTGGCTTGCCTGTACACCATCTAGGATGGGCTATGCTCCCTTTATACCCAAGTGAGAAAGAACTTTCCTGAAGTCATTCTAAGTTACTATGTTAGAGATTTGTTTCACTTTTTTTTTGGGGGGGGGGAGGTTGTTTGTCTATAATTCACTTAGAGATTTGATTTAAAGGTGTATCTGACAGAAACTGGGGAGAGTACAAGTAACTTTCTGGCTTGTTTCTGCCATCTTGGATCTACCCCCTCACTATTAGTATTTTTAAATGGTCTAGGAAAGTATCTTCTGACACTTTAAAAAATATATTTTCAGATGAATCATTTATGTGATAATCAGTTAGCTAACTCAACAGGAATAAAAAAACAACAGAGTGATATTGAGTATCATCAGAAATGATATTAGACACAAAACTAAATAAATATGTCATCATACACAAACAAAGTCATAGAGGAAAAATGAAAGAGATTATGACTAAAGCATCTAATGTCATAAATAAAATGGAGTTCTTAAATATGGGGAAAGGTAAATTTGGGAAAAGTTAAGGGAAATGATAGTTCATATAATAAATAATATACTTATGGAACTTATTACCTTAAGGGAACACAGAAACTGAAAGTACAAATTGATTTAAAAACATGTCTAAATCAATTCATGGATGATTGAACAAAAATTATTTACTAAGGAAAATTAGAATATTTGAAGGTATGTTTCCAGTGTTGACACTGAAAAGGGAAGCTTATGCCATTCCATAAAGCACCAGTTGGCCTCTACCAAATTCAAAATTATGAACTAGGAGGATGGAGAGGACTAATTAAATGTAGTGTCCTAATGTTTTCTACTTTATCATCAGAGATATAATATTTTTCATAACTTATTGTGATGCTTTAATGAACATTGACTTCAAAACAATTTGAGGAAAATTCTGAGGAAAATGTTTGCATTAGGCTATTATAGCAAATTTGAGTGACATAATGATGAAATGAACCAGAAATAGAACCTTTCTGGTTGGTTACATGAGTTATATATTAATATGATAGGACAATTAACTTGTACTTGCTAAAATGTTAGTTTTTACTACATGTGTTACTTACTAAACACCTAAAAGTTATGTAGTTAATTGAACTTCTATATACAAGGAAAATAGAAAACAATCTGATGTATTTCTCAAATGTGTTTTGCTGAGATTCAAAGTACAAATATATAATGCAAACTCAAAATTCAGACTGACTAGTGCCACTCTTAAATCATTTTTATAGGCTCCTAGATGTAAGAGGAAACTTGGGAATTCATTTAAAGCACACCTTCAAAGCTGAAATAGTTTCCATTATGTCATATAGAATGAAATGCATACTGAATGTAGTTTTAGGCATCACATTTTAGTAAAGACATTGAAAACATGGAGAGGGTTACCAGAGTAGCCAGGACAGGTAAGGTTCTTCACTTCAGGCCTTGTAAAGTTGGGTTGAAGGAAATAGAGCACATTTACCTTGAATAAGATAAGTCTTAGTGGAGGGAGTAGAAGGTGCAAAGTTTTCAAGATTCTAATGTCTTTTCCATCTCTAAAGTGTTGGTCCTATTATCTGAAGTATATGAAGGGTTATCATATGGAAGTGGAATTGACTAGTTCTTCTAGGCCCTAGGGGACAGAGCTAAGAATAATGGGAGTAAAGTATAAAGAGGTAAATTTAAACTTTATGTCAGTGCATAATTTACCACTTAGAGGTACCAAAAATCAGAATAGGGTTTCATTAAAAAAAAAATAGATTTCACTCTCACTGGGGATCTTAAGGCAAAGTCTATACGATAAATTCTCAAGCATTTTACAGAGAGACTTCCTTTTCTGGGATGTGTTGGAGTAAATGGTCTCTGACATCCTCTCCAACTTTTAGAGTCTCTGATTCCATAACAAAAAAAAACTATTAGAGGCATTCACCTTATCTGATTGTAGTGGTTCACCAGGTTAAATAATAATAATAATGGCCCAGATAAAGTGCATTGTGCTGTTTGCTGTAGAGATACAATCTTTTCTTCTTTGAAAACCAGGTATATGCTAGAAAATTCATTATTATCACCACCCTTCACCTCTAACAAATCCACATGAAAAGCATCTAATGATGAAAATAGCAATTTAGCAACAGGGTCATGAGTTTAAACTGAAACACTCATACCCCTCAACTTCTCTTCTCCTTCTTATCCCTGAACTTTAGATTTTCAGCTCCTGTTGCTTTTGGCTAATAAATGAACTATCCATTGGAATAGATGATTCTTTATTATTTTGAATTATAAGTCTAATGAATCCAGTTATCATAGAGGCTTTGAGACTTTGACTCTAATTTGAGTTTAACCACATACCATATAGCTTTCTGACCTCCAAAACTAAAATAGGACATTCCAATGTAGATTATTCTTGAAAGCCAATCAAAGTCCTGGATAAATTAGCCAAGTATCCATTTAATAGGAGGGAAAATATATAGCATATACAAAACCTTTTCTCTTCTACTCACTGCTATTAAAGCTTCTATTAAAAGAAAGATAAAAAAGGAATGCTATATTTTTTTCTGATGATAGCAACTGTATTTAAAAGGGAAAGCCACCATTAGACATTTCTGTTCATTTAATATTCAATGTGTTCTCTTTCCAATGTACAAAGGTCATAAGGGAGATTAACCTTTGCTCAGGGCTTGATGGAAATAAAACAAAAATATGAACTGTCTCATATTAACATTGTTAAACTGAAGTTGCTGAAAAGAAGGATGAGGGCTTGGAAGAAATAAGCCCATATGGTTACTGGCATATCCCTTCCACAGTAAAACTGCCAGCCTGTTCAGTTCAAAGATCATGTCATTTTCTAACTTGGTTTTTTACTTGTCATAATGGGAGAATGGTATTGTGCTGCTGAACAGTGAGGTGACCTGGGCTAATTAAGAGGAACACATGGGCTGGACAGGGTAAAACAACATTGCCTCATTACCAGTGCTAGCTGATTCTGTGGGAGAAAATAAATGCCTCTTAGGAGGCTCTATACTGTCAAAGGTGGTCACTCTGGGGAAATGATACCTACCACCCAGGAGTCAGGTGACCTTTTGATACTAGAGGGATGGGATATCTATTTCATTAAAGGTAAAGGAGCTGGTCTGTGTATCTTAAAAAAAAAAAAAACTACACAATTTGTAGTAAGGAACTACATAAAGTCTTTCTTCTTCCAGCCAAGCTGGGAAATAGTGAGGTACCATCTACTTTTTCTTCCCCTTCCAGGGCAGTGCCCAAAAGACAGGACTAAGTCAGGCTCAGTGGCATTCATTCAATCATTCAACTAGGGTTTATTCAGCACCTACTAAGTGTGAGATACCATGCTACACTGAGAGAGATCATGTAATAATGAAAGATAAAGTTAATAAAATCCAGAAGGATGATAAGAGGAGTCTCTAACCCTGCATTTGTACCTGGGACTGTACCTCTAAGTTATACTTAGAGTCCCTTTTCAATGCTCATGCCCTTACTGAAAAACCTGTTGTTTGTTAAAAGGAAAGACAATGTATTATGCAAAGTCTGTGAAGAATTTGTGTGGGGAAGTCTACCTCATGATTGTCATTTAAATTTGATTCCACTAGAGAAGTGAATACAAGATTGGTTTTTTAATGGTGGTTGTGGTAGGGATAGGGGTGGAGAGTACTTGACTGAAAGAGGGACCTAAGTAAAAATATCTGTAAGTCCTGACATAAGGATGAAGAAATTCTACTACTTTAAAGACACTATTATTTTTAAGAAGTTGTCTAGATTGTGCCTAAATTTTTCCTTTCCTACGAATAACTGTCCCAGAGTATTTGGAAAACACTGAGTGTAGCCTTTTTCACCGCAAGCAAATTAATTTCAAGCATAGCACTTTAGAAGGTTATGAGCATGGGAGAAGATGTACAATGTAATTACTTGTGATTAACCTAAATTGCTGCTAAATTTAACCTCAGTCTAC
Organism: Gymnobelideus leadbeateri; assembly: GCA_011680675.1. NCBI lineage: Eukaryota > Metazoa > Chordata > Mammalia > Diprotodontia > Petauridae > Gymnobelideus > Gymnobelideus leadbeateri. Next base: position 181,405 of record WOXC01007188.1, on the reverse strand, counting down.
ATGAATATAAGCTAAGTAAACAGTTCAGAGGGAATTTTACACTCCCCCTTCCCCCTTTAAAGACAGGTTAGTATTGAAATAATTCCTTTCTCTTGGTCTTTTCCCTGCAGGTGCTCCTAAATAGAGCAGTGCAAAAATACCTAACTTCATGCTGACAAACATAAAAATTGGGTTGTTAATTAACATTGCTTATAATGCCCAAATTGAGGGACAGCACAACAACTTTTAAGATCTGTTCTTTGACTGCCAAGGAGCCTCAGATTCATGGGGGATATGAAGGACTTTACAGACAAACATTTGATTGTGAGGTGGTTAAATTGTAAAATCAAATCTGTTCTAAAGCAAGATGTTGTCTGAGAGATCTGAATATCTCTTAAGGGAATTTTTTTCTTTATTCTTCTTCCTTTGGGTAAAATGAGGATTAATATTGTGCAGAAGGCATACTTTTCCAAATATTCAGCAACTCTTTACTACATTTGAAGTATTTAACCTTTTTCAAGAGGAGAAAAGGGAAAGGAGGGAAAAGGAAGGGAGAAAGAAAGAAAGGGAAAGGAGGGAAGACTCAGGCTGGAAAATTGTTGGATTTGGAAAGCTGGTGTGATCAATAATTTTTCCACTGTTTAAAAAGCACTTCTCAAGGTGGCCTAGAAGCCAGCAGTGCTGTGATGGGTAGGTAAGTGTCAGAATGTCACAGCTGAGTCACTGCAGATATGTTTTTTGATGGCTGAACACTTTCACAGGGAAAAGAAAGATGCTGTGTAGGCAGTCACCAAATCCTTTAGTTTTGAATTTACGTTCAACTGGATCATGGGAGTAAAAGACATGAGGATATTGCTCCAGGAAGAGCTCCACTTAGGAGAATAGATAAGGCCTAGATATAATTTTCCCACTTCAAAGGCAAAAAGAAACTTTCAGTTATCTGTGCTATAAAAAGGCAGTCTAAACACCTGATTAAATACTTAATAAAAATGACCATGAGTGCACATAGAACACAATCAGAATCTAAAGGTGTATATGTCCTCATACTACAGGAATGGTCGGAAAGATCAAAAAAATAATTATCAAGCTGATTACTGTGTTAATATACATCTCATGTACTAATTGGCTGACCGGTTACATTTTAAAGTGAATATTCCATGAAGAAGTGATACAAGTATTAGAAAAAAGAAGAGAGAATTTGAAATCTAGTATTTTGGATGAAAAACTGTATATTTTTGGAAAGTTTGAACAGAAAACCACTAATGGTACTTTGTTGATACCATGTATCCTGTCCTCACAATTTTGTTTTGCTTCATTGTGTAGAGATTATTCTCTGTATTTATGTCTATATTTTCTATTATCTTGGGTTTTATGGGGGTAGGTTAGGGATTGAGGGGGTATATTCCAGTAAGAATGTCTTATACAAATAATGCGGTTGCATTATAGTGAATGTGATTGAAATGTATATAGATATAGATATGCACAAATATATAAATACAAATACAAACATGCATGTGTATATATGTATATATATGCATATATATACATATATATACACATATACATTTGTGTGTGTGTGTGTATGTGTAAAACAATGCTGGGGTGGGATATAAGGGAGAGAACAGAAAGGAGGATTATGGAGAGGAAAGATAATATCCCTCAGAGTCAGGAGAACCTAAGACATCTAGTAGTGGTTTGTGCTACTTCTATAAGACACAATTTCTCATTCATAAATATAAAACTGAAATTAACAGTATCATCCACCACACAGAGTTGTTCTAATAACCAAAATTAATGATGTAGGTGAAATTTTTGCAAACCTTAAAGATATACACTCATTTAAAAATAGGAGGGAGGGACCAGGATGAAGAGTAGGGGAGAGAGAGAGAGAGAGAGAGAGAGAGAGAGAGAGAGAGAGAGATCGATCAGGGGTCAGCAAACTAGAGCCTTGGACCAAATCTGTTTTTTGTTTGTTTATTTTTACATTTAAAACTATTCTCAGCTCCCAGGCTAAGAAAAGAAAGCTACATTTGACTTAAGGGCCATAGTTGGCTGATCCTTGATGTATATGTTAATTATTATTACTGTTATTAGTTACTTTCCTGCTTACACTATATGGTATAACAGTGAGCAACAAAACAATACCATTCAAAATAGGAATTCAACTGAATGTAAATAGAGCAGGCCTCTGTTCCTGCAGATTAGCCCATCCAATGTACTAGAATTCCCTTGTAAAACAGATGATTTGTGGTTAACACCAACTCCCCAACTGTGTTAAATGAATAGGCATGGTCACCATATGCTGCCATTTACCGTGGTACCTTTAGAGAGCAATGCTGATAGTTGCTGATCAACTGTAGCTTAGTATGGCAGAAAGCCCTATCTAGGTCTGAACAGATTTATGCAGCTTCAGGGTAGAAAGGGAAGGGCATCATGATCATGTCAACTTGGGATCATTATTGTTTCCAGATCCCTTGAACCATCTCTTTGTTTTCTCCTTAATTTCCATTTTGATTAAAGTACATCCTGATTCTTGACTCCTACCTGGAAAAACATGTTTTGTCTCTGACTCCTCAAAACAGCCTCTCACATTAGTGGTTGCTCACCCCAGCCTTTATAATGTTGTGCCTGACTACATGGATTTCCCAGAAAACGCAAGCAAGACCCAAGTAACAATTGAGAATTGGAACCTTTATTATATGCCATGTTGACTGATCAGGCCACATGGCAGGCTGAGGAGGTACCACTCCACTGTCCCATGTCTTACAGCAGCGATCTCAGGTAAAGCCTCAGCTTGTAAATCGATGCTATGTGTCCAACAGTTAGGTATTACATAAGCAGAAACTTTCAGAGGCTATAAATAGTGATTGGTCAATACACACCTCAAAATTCCTGCCAGCATGAAGTCTTCCTGACGAAAATTCCTCTAGCTGGCCTTAAAGCCATAGTGTGGCAACAAGCCCAAAAGTCAGGTAATCAAGTGGCAACATGCCAAGGCAAAGGAAACAGAAAAATGCTACCCTAGACTCCTATTTTGGGGGCATAGAGCGGGAAAAGGACTGTGAGGTCAGAAGTCCTGCTCCAAAAGCCCCAGGGGAAAACATGAGTGGGTTGCAGGCCATAGAGGACCTTAAGAAGGACTTTAAAAATCAAATAAGAGAAGTGGAGGAAAAATTGGAAAGAGAAATGAGAAGGATGCAGGAAAAGTATGAAATGAGGGTCAACAGCCTGACTGAGGAAAACAACACCTTAAAAAATAGACTAGCTCAAATGGCAAAGGAGGCCCAAAAGGGCAATGAGGAGAAGAATGCCTTAAAAAGTCGAATTTGCCAGATGGAAAAAGAATCTCAAAAGTTCACTGAGGAGATTCATTCCTTCAGTTAGACTGGAGCAAATGGAAGCTAGTGACTTTATGAGAAATCAAGATGCTGTTAAGCAGATCCAAACAAATGAAAGATTAGAAGGCAATGTGAAATATCTCATGGGAAAAACCACTGACCTGGAGAATAGATCCAGGAGAGACAATTTAAAAATTATTGGACTACCTGAAAGCCATGATCAAGGAAAGAACCTAGAAATCACCCTTCAAGAAATTCTCAGGGAAAACTGCCCTGATGTTTTAGATCCAGAGAGCAAAATAGAGGTTGAAAGAATCCACCGATCACCTCCTGAAAAAGATCCCAAAAAGAAAACTCCCAGGAATATTATAGCCAGCTTCCAGAATCCCCAGATCAAGGAGAAAATACTACAAGCAGCCAGGAAGAAACAATTTCAATATTGTGGAAACACAATCAGAATAGCCCAGGACCTGGCAGCTTCTACACTGAGGGATCGAAGGGCATGGAATATGATATTCCAGAGGGCAAAAGAACTGGGAATGAACCCAAGGGTCACCTACCCAGCAAAACTGAGTATTTTGTTTCAGGGGAAAATATGGTCATTCAGTGGAATAGAGGACTTTCAAGCATTCTTGAGGAAAAAACCAGAATTGAATAGAAAATTTGACATCCAGACACAAGAAGGAAGAGATGCCTGAGAAGGTAATCAGGGAAAAGAAATCAAAAGGAACTTATCAGAGTTGAACTATTTACATTCCTATATGGACAAACAATAACTGTGAGTGATGATATCTTTCTCACTATGAAAATAATGGAAGAAATGTGTGTGGTCATATGAGTACATATGTGAATGTGTGTGTAGATGGTTACAGTTATATATGGATAGAGGGCATAGGTTGAATTTGTTGGGAAGGGAGAATACTCAAGGGATGAAATTATGAGGTGAGAGAGGAAAGTGGCAAGAAGAGATGGGGAAAGACAGGGTAGGGTAAACTATCTCATGTAGAAGAAGCAAGGGGAAGTGGTTGCAAGGGACGGGGAGAATAGGAAGGGAAAAAAAAAGGCAAATGCACATTCTCATTGAATTTGGTTCAGGGAAAGAATGACATACATACTAAATGGGATATCTCAACCTGCAGCAGAATAGGGGGAAGGGGGATGAGAGGAGGGATGATTGATGGGGGGGGCATCCTTGGGGTGAGGGGAGGTTGGAAGTACCCACTATAGAAGAGGGACAGAATCATGTAGGGAATGGACCAGGTGAGGGGTGGGATGAGTGGGAGGGAATTATAAGCAGCCTTGTACAATATATCTACTATGATAATGTTTTGCATAGCTAGACATGTACAACATATACTGAATTACTTATCTCCCCAGAGGGAATGGGTGACAAGGGAGGAAGGAAATGGATCTGAAATTCGAGGTCTTAAGATTAAATGTCTCAAATATATATAAATACTATTATTAATACTCTTTTGCTTATAATTGGGAGATAAGATGTGCAGGCATTGGGACACAAAGATTCACCTTCCTCTAATGGAAAAGTCGAAGGGGGTATGGGAGAAGGTATGGGAGAGAGCAGATTGGAGGAAGCGATATCTTGTGGGACTGCTATTCTGGGACGTTGGGTAGGGGAATAACGGGGGGAAAATGATTGTAACTCAAAATCTGGCGGAAATGAATGATGTAAAACAGAAGTTAATAAAGCATTTGTTTAAAAAAAAAAGAAATACACTTAAGACTTCCCTCACGGAGCTGCAAAGAAAACAGTCTGTAAATCCCCCAACACTGCAGTATGTGGGAGTGATTATTATTTGCTTTCCTTTGAGATTTTCAACATATGTCAGATTTAAGAAAATAATAAATAAATTTTCATACCACTACAATTGCATCTCTCTACTTCTTTAGACTTCTTTCTTAATATTGCAAAGCATCAGGTACTCACCACTCTATGAAGAGTGGAAGAAGGTAGTATCTATATTTATTATTTCCAGGAAATTCTGTATTGAGTTATACCATCTTGTTATAAATCCTTTCTGTGCAGCTCCATTATGGGTGCATGACGCTGGTGAGTAGATTGATAATGGGTTCTCTTTCATATATAAATGTCTGGCACTACTACAATAATGATTTTTTAAAGAGAGTTGTAAGATCTATCACAGGATAATTGAATAGACATGAAAGTATTGAAGCATCAGTGCTCTTGGTCTTTTAATGTTTGTGTGTGTGTATTATTACAAATATATGACTTATGATTCAGATGAATAAATTATATCTTAATGTCTTCTACTGAGACAAAAATTCTATACCCTTTTCACTGTATTTTGAAACTTCCAACTATTATGGACTAGAATCTTGATTAATGAAACATCCTCATAAAAATTGCTTTTTTTTTCCTGATTATGACAAACTTGAAGCTAACACCTATCATTTAGGGTGTATTCTCTTTGTTCATCTCCAATGTGGATGATATTTTTTTTTATTTTTTTAACACAACATTACAGAAACCCATGTTTTCAGAACATATATGTTTAAAATCGTTAGGAGGTCATCTATCACAATTGCTCCAGAATATATTTCCAAACAGCACGTCATCTCCAATTGATTGACTTTTTGACTGTTTAATATAGTAGTAGCCAAAAAAAATTTGTAATAGCACATCTTTTACCCTACTGGATCTCTAAAATATTTATTTTTAGAAGTTCTATCAGTGGCTTATTTCCCCACTTCTCATACTTCTGTTGTCTCCTTGCTACCTCAAACTAAACCTTTAGCTAATCCAATGTTTCAATGAGTCTATGATCTTATTATTCAAGCATGCTTAACTCTTGTAAAGACAATGAGATATCCATAAGAGCCCCTATGAATATTCATGTGTATTTTCTGGGTAGATTCACAAGAATAATATACTCTTCCTCAAGGGCAAAACCACAATATTTATTTGGGACATCATTAGAATACCAGGAGGTAAATTTAACAGGGTACTTATCACTAATCTAGGGAGCCCCAACATCTTAAACCTTCCATTACAACTCCCCATGAACAAGTTCCCCTACACAAAATTCCACTATCCACCCACTCAAGCTGCTGCTTCTCCCTCTGCTCTGTTTTCTGTGTTCTGTGCTCCTTGGACAGAACTCCTACTACTCTGAGCTCTATGTGACTCAGGCTCCATATGACCATAGCTGTGAGCTCGGCCAGAGTTCAAAGCAGGTCACATGGGCCTATTAATGTGTGGGGAAGATCTTCCTATTCCATTAACATTACACTTCTATCTGAGCCATAACTGAAATCATCCTCATATTCTTCATCCTCTGTGATTTTTTGAGCCTTCCTTTACTTTTCACAGTTCTCAGAAGACTATTTATCAATAACACTTGTCTCTTCTCAGTCAATTAACAGGTAGTTGTTAAGCTCTTACTATCTTCCAGGCACTTTGATAAGTGTTATATGTACAAAAACAAAGTAATTTTCCCTTGCCTGAAGGAGTTCCTTCTAATGGATGACTAGACATAAATAACTAGAGGTAGAAGCAGTCTGTCTGAGTATCTGAGACATGGGAAACAGTCATTATGAGAAGACGGAGAGAAAAAAGGGAATGTTTCAGAAATTGTTAGTAGTTCAGTATCATAGGAATGCTGGAAGATAAGTAAGGTTCCATTTTGTTAAGGTTCTTAAGATTTTCTTAAGTTTCTGTGTTAAATTTATTTCTTATGCCATTTCTTATGCATAAATCATGACTGAAAATATTCACCAGATGGTTTGTAAACTCCATTTGGCTCTTCATTGCCCTTTGATTGGCCTTTAATTTTTTTTTTTTATTCTTTAAGTTCTGTACTGTTCTAAGACTCACAACCCTACAGCTTCACTAGGACACTTGTTTTCAGAAGATATCTGTGTATATGTGTATGTGGAGCAAAGTATCTTGTATAGTTTTTCAAATGCAACCCCTCTTTTCCCTTCTTCCTTATCTCATATCACTCAGAGGCCTTTTGCCATCTATTCCTTCACCCCTCTCATATGAGACTTAAGCTGAATGTTGAGGCAAGCTAATGTTAAATCCTCTACTTACTCAAGTGATCCCATTTCATTGTGTCTCCTCCAATAGATTAACCACCCCTGCCCCAGTACCTTTAGTCTGTCATTTATTTTTTATTGACTTTGTTCTGACAATGTCTTTTGTGTAATCATGAATCTCATTAAGTATGTCCTATAATGTTATAAAATTTGATGCTGTGATGTGTATATCCCAAAATCTTTTTGCAAAGAGAAGTATCTGAGGGACTTTACAGTATATGAAGAATCACTTTCACATAGTTACTTTTTACATACTTTTCACAAATATCTACTAGTTTGTATATCGCTTACTGAATGTATAATCAGAAGGTCAATTTAACATTTGTAGTTAAATGAATCAAGGATCATAGATTTAGAATTTGAATTTCTTAAAGATAATAGCTAATAACCAACATTTATGTAAAACTTTAAAGTTTGCAAAGCATTTTACAACTATCATCTTATTTTATCCCCATAACAACCCTGGGAAGTAGGTTTCATTACTTAGAGATGAGGAAACTGAAAGAAATAGAAGTAAAGTGATTTGCTGAGGGTCACACATCTATTAATAGTATCTGAGGCAGGATTTGAAAACAGGCTTTACTAACTCCAGATTTAACCAGCTAGTTGCCTTTATGTACCCTAGAAGCCACATTCAGTTTAATAAATTAAAATACAGAAAAATGAGTTTATGTTGTCCAATGTTACATATTTTTGTTTTGACATAGGCAGTATTTCAACTGCATGATGGACTTAACATATGCAAGAAAAACTACTTGTCTTAAGAGAGCGTTTAAGACAATTTTGATTTCCAAAGTTCATTTATTTTTGGTAATCAGGAAACACTAAAATGTCAGTCAATCAAAAATCAATTAAAATATTTACCATGTGCCAGGAATTGCAAAAGAAAGGCAAAGATATTATTTCTTTCCTCAAGAAATTTTCATTCCAAAATAAACAAGTACATATAAGATATTTATATGTAAGAAGAATGTAATTTCAGGTAGGCTTCAATCTGAATGCTAAAAGAATCCAAGGAAGAGGGGCAGCTAGGTGGTGCAGTAAATAGAGAACCTGCCCTACAGCCCTGCAGTCAGGAGGATCTGAGTTCAAATCTACCCTCAGAAACTTAACATTTACTAGCCGTGTGACCTTGGGCAAGTCACTTAACCCCTAATGCCCTACTTTCCAAAAACCAAAAAAAAAAAAAAAAAGAAACCAAGGAACATATGTAGGAGAGGAGTAGAGGAAGAATATTTAAGACCGTAAGAATGGTCAGAAGAAAAGGGATAGAGTTGTGAGGCCCAGCATCATGTGTGAAGAAAAACAAGTAGACTAGGGTGGCTAAATCCAAAATGTATAGAAAGCAATCAGGAAATGTAGGAAATGATTTACTTGTAAAGAGCTTTAAATCCTAAGAAAAGAACTTTTTTATTAATGGAGGTATTGGGGAATCACTGGAATGTATCGAGTAAGAAGGTTTCATGGTTAGAAGTACTGTTTAGGAAAAATCCTTTGGCAGTAGAGGTGAGGAAGTATAGCAGTGAAAAGATGCATGAAGCAGGAAAAGCATCTAGAAGACTCTTGCTATACTCCGGGTGAGATGTGATAACCAACTATACTAGGATGATTTCTGTGTGAGTCAGTCAGTAAATGTTTATAAAATGCATATTGTGTGCAAAGCAACAAGTTCTGGGGATAGAAAAAGGACAAATGATAGTCCCCCTCCCCCTCAGTGAGGATGTCTCTAATGACTACCCTTGCTAATTTAAGACAATGAAAAAGTTAATTGATTTGGTAGAATTTCCTTTTTATTATATTGAGTCATCTTATTCATAAGCAAATATTATTTCTCTAATTATTTAGATTCTCCATTTGTATGAAGAGTGTTGTGCAATTGCATTTATTTAGTTCCTATATGTATATATTGGTGGATATACTTCTAAGTATTTTATACTCTATGTAGTTATTTTAAATGGAATCTTCATTCTATCCCTTCCCATTAGTAATGTACAGAGATGTTGATGATTTATGATATTTACTTTTTAGCCTGCACCTTTGCTGAAATTTGCCTTTTCTTTTTATTAATTTATTTAAACTTAAATACTAAAATTTAAAATCACAATAAGAAAAGAAAGTGACACTTATTATAAACTTATAAACTTAAGTACTAAAAGAAATACAAAATAAAAAGAAAAATGCATTGCCATATGAACAGTAGAACATAAAAGAAGATTCAAAATATACAGCAATAAATTTCCATTACAAGAAAGCCTATATAATAAATACTACACATTGTGTTCAGAGCTGTCCATCTTTTCTTTGCTTTCCTGTTAAGTTTCCTTTTGTTCTCTGCTATGCACTTTCTACATTTTTCTCCCCCCACCACCAGAAGGCTACAATTAAGTGTGAATGTATAGATAAATATAAATACACACACCTACAATATACACACATACACATATATTCACACATACTTATATACATATACCCAAAACCACAAACACATATATTGTTATAGGAATGTAAATTTTTAAGACCTTCCCTGCCCATAGGTTAAGTGCACCTGGAGCCTGTGGTGGGAGGCTTGTTTTTCAGGAGATACTTTGTGATTGGTCAGTGGGTCAAGAGGGTTGTTACATTCTCTGAGCCTGGAGAAGGCTATATAATCCCTACATGACACTTTGTTTTGGGGCTCACTTTGAGAAGTGTTGTGTGATTTGACCAGATGAGACTCTGGCCAGCCATTGAGCCCCCCAGCTTTGAAAAACCCAGATGTAGATGCTTCCCTCTCTGGTGACAAACTAGGTATGGATGTAATAGTTGGAGGCCTGTCTTCTTGATATGTTTTTCTGTTTTCTTGTAACTTCTGCTTTGTAACTTCTGTCTGTATACTCTGAAGTTCAGAGTGCTGACCTTTTCCCCCAAACAAGGTAAATGATATATTTGATTGATTAAAGCAAGATTGTTAACCCATTTTGAGTTGCTTTCCTTTAGAAAAGCAGATCTAAGAACCTGTGTTGGCAGCCACCGTGGGGATGCTAGGGTGCTTGCTGCTACATATATGTACATACACTTACATATACATAAAATACTTAGATATCTATAATGATATTCATATATAGATATTTATGCATATGCATCTGTGTAAGACTGTACTATACTTTTTTGTCCTCTGTTTCACTGAAGGTGGATAATCTTCCTTTGTAAGTCCAAGTTTTTTCCACATTTTTCTAAGTCCACCAACACAACATTTCCTATACTACAGTAACATGCCAACCATATACTCTCTAGTTATGTTAAATAGTCTAAAAGAGTACTGATTAATATGGCTGACATAAAGTGTAGTATCCCTATTTTTCTCTTTTGATTAAATTAGTTTTATCTTTTCTTTGTCTGAGATTATGATTACCACCCCTGCGTTTTTTCTCTAATAAATTCTACTCATGATCATTATTGCATGTATGTGTGTAGCTCTTATTTCCTATCCCCCTAGTTTAATTCTACCCTCTACCTTGTCCTTTTATTATTTCACCTACACCCCTTCAAAGATCCCTCCCTTATCCTCATCCCCCAACCTTTTCCTTTACCCTCTTGTTTCTATCTGAATTTTGAAGTTATTTATAGCCTTCCAAATATAGATAGATAGATAATTACCTCTTTATCCAATTCCTTATCCATATCCTTCTATACTACTCCCTTATCTTATTCCTTCAACCTCTTATTTCTTTATATATTTGGAAGAATTTTATTCCCTTCTCAATGTATATATTGTTCTCTCTTTAGCCCAGATCCTATGTGAGTAGGGTTGCCTCTAACAGTTCCTCCTTTTTCCTCCCCCCCACCATTCCCTGTTTTTTTTTTTTATTTCTTTCTGAATTTAAATACTTTTGTACATACATACATACATATGTATATGCGTATATGTGTGTATGGATATATGCATGTATATATATACACATATACCCAATTTTACTTTTTGAATCACCTCATACTCAGATCTACCCTGATCTTTCTTTTGAACTACCCAATTACTTATAAAAGTTTTAGACATGCTTTACATTTCCTCATATAAAAAGAAAGCAGTTTGTCCTCACTGAGCTCCTTGTCTTTGATGTGCACCATGTATTTCTCTTGGATCTTGTATGTCAAATTTTCTGTTAAGTTCAGGTTTTTTTGTTGTTGTTGTTGTTGTTTTTGTTGTTGTTAACAAAATCCTGAAAGTATTTCGATTCTTTGAGTATCCTTTTTTTTTCATTTGGGACTATGCTTACCTTTGCAGGGTATGATATTTTCAGCCACAACCCCAGTTGTTTTGTTCTTTGGTATACAGTGTTCAAAGACCTGCAGTCTTATAATGTCATTGTTTCTATGTCTTTTGTGTTCCTAATTGTGTCTCCACCATTTTTAATTTTTTTTTGTTTTTTTGTTTGTTTGTTTTTCTGTTGGCTCATATTTTATGCTTGAGCTGGAGTTTTCAGGATCTGAGTATAGTCCTGTAGGGATTTCTTTCAGGTGGTGATCAACAGATTTTTTTTTTTCTATTTCTTCTTTTCTTTCTTGTTCTAATGCCTAACAGCAATGTTCTTTAATTATTTCTTGTATTATTATCTCAAGATTCTTTTTTTGATGATAATTTTCAGATAATCTGATATACTTATGTTTTCTCTTCTTTATTTGTTTTCCAGATAAGTTCTTTTTTTTTATGAAATGCTTTACTTTCAGTCCTATATTTTCATTCTTTATATTTTGTTTTGTTATTACTTGGTCCCTCTTAGCTTCACTAGTTTCCCTTTCCCCAACTCTAATTTTAATGGAGTCATTTTCTTCCTTGAGATTATGGATCTCCTCTTCTAGTTAGTTTACTTTCTTTTCCTAATCTTCTTGTTTACCTTGTATTGATCTTATTTTCCTTTTCTTTTTAATTTTCCTCAATCTCTCTCATTTGATTTTTAAATTCATTTTTAAGTTCTAGGAATTTGTTTTAGGTATGTGGCCATTTCATATTACCCCTTTCTATAGTAGGTAATTCTTTGCTTCACTATCCTCCTCTATAGCTTAAGTTCTGGTCTTCTCTATTCCCACAGTAACTTTCTTGAGTTGGGTTCTTTCTCCTTTTACTCCTAGTTTTTTTTTTTTGTTATTGTTGTTGTTTGTTAGTTTTGTTTTGTAATTTGTGACTGTAATCACCTCTAGTCCTAGGGTATGGGAAATGGTATCTCTGTCCTCAGATGCTCCTTCAGTTCTCCCCTCTGGACTGGGAAAGAAACCAAGAACTCCACCCTTCTATAATTGCTCAAAAACAGCAGAGATCCTACAGCACTCTTTCTGCACTCACTTGGTATATGCTGCTTCCTACCTGTGCAGGTCTTGGTTTCAGCAGTATACCTGATCCTGGCAATACTTATCAGGAGAGTTGACCTGGCTCAGATGCTCAACTCCCAACACTGTCCAGGAATATATAGTTCCTGTGGCTAGGGCCCTGATAACCTTCCAATACATCTAGCCCCAGGGCCCAGCACCAGCTGTTTCAAAAAAACTAGACTAGAAGTATTTACTTTACAGGGACCAAAGCTCAGTCTTGGGCTTTTTTTTTTATTGCCCCTAGAGAAACACTAATCTACATCAACTCTTGATTTTGATAGTTTGTTTATTTGTTTATTTTCTTTTTGTCCTTTTGGTTCAAAGCAATTGGAGTTAATTAAATTGCTCAAGGTTACACAGCTAGTCATTTTTATGTGTGGGTGCTAAATTTCTAGGCAAGAACCAATCCCAGGTCCTCCCAACTCTGGGGCCAGTGTTCTTCCTCATTGTACCATCTAGCCACCCCTTTTTTGTCCCTTTTTTTACTTCATCAAATGCTTTATTAATTTCTAGTTTACATCATTAATTTATGCAAGATAATGAATTACAAATTTTCTCCCCGTTTTTCCCCTACCCACCACCCCAAAATAGCAATCCCATTGGATATCCCCTCCTGCAATATGCTTTCCCCAATATCCTGCCACATACCCCCTCCAATTTTCCAGTAGAGCAAAGTAGATCTCTATGCCCCAGTGCCTGTATATCTTATTTCCCAGTTACATGTGAAATAATATTAATAATAGTATATATAGACACACACATATTCATATATGTATTTAAACATTTGATTTTAAAACTTTGAATTCCAGATTCATTCCCTTCCTCCCTTATCACCTTCCCTTACTGGGAAGATAAGCAATTCAATATAGGTTGTACATGTGTAACTATGCAAAACATTTCCATAGGGGATATATTGAAAAAGACTGACAGTATTTCCCTCCATCCTATCCCAACCCCCACTTAATCTATTCTATACTTTGATCCTGTCCCTTTTCAAAAGTGGGTGCTTCCAACTTCTCTCACCTCCAGCCTGCCCTCCCTTCCATTTGCCCCCCTCTCATCTCCTTCCCCCCACTCTCCTATAGGGTGAGATACCCTATTTAGTGTGTATGTCGTTCCCTCCATAAGCCAAATTCAATGAGAATAAGGTTGACCCATTCCCTTTTGCCTTCTAGTTCTTCCACTCCATTGTAACAATTTTCCCTTCCCTCTTGTATATGAGATATATTACCCTATTCTGTCTCTCCTCACCTTCTCTAAATATATTACTCTCTCACCTCTTAATTTCACCTTTTAAGTATCATCCCTTCCCATTCAGTTGGTCCTGTGCCCTTTACCTATGTATACCTGTACATATATGTACATGCACTCACATATATATTCATACACCCATATACCCATATATATATATACATATATATATACATATATATGTGTGTGTGTGTGTGTAGGAATATACATACACACATATATGTATGTGTATATATACACACATATATATCTATACAAATACATATGCATACATACACACACATTTCTATTCCCTTCAACTATTCTCATGCTGAGAAAAGTTTCATAAGTTACAATTATAATTTTTTTCCACATAGGAATGTAAATAGTTTAACTTTCATAAGTTCCTTATGATTTCTTTTTCCTCTTTACCTTCTCATGCTTCTCTTGCTTCTTGTATCTGATTGTCAAATTTTTATTCAACTCTGGTTGAATAAAAAGAGTGCTTGAAAGGTCTCTATTTCATTAAATGACCATATTTTCCCTTGAAACATAATACTCAGTTTTCCTGGGAAGGTGATTTTTGGTTTTAATCCCAGCTCCTTTGACCTCTCAAATATCATTTCCCAAGCCCTTTGATCCCTCAGTGTAGAAGCTGCCAGATCCTGTGTTATCCTGATTGTGTTTCCACGAGATACATTTTTTTCTTCCTGGTTGCTTGTAATATTTTCTGCTTCATCTGGGATTTCCATAACCTGGCTATAATATTCCTAGGAATTTTTTTTTTGGGGGGGGTGATCTTTTTCAGGAGGTGATCAGTGGATTATTTCAAACTCTATTTTGCCCTCTGGTTCTAAAACATAAGGGCAATTTTCCTTGAGAATTTCTTGAAAGATGATTTCTAGGTTCTGTTTTTGATAATGGCTTTCAGGTAGTCCAATAATTTTTAAATTATCTCTCCTTGATCTATTTTCCAAATCAGTGGTTTTGCCAATGAGATATTTCACATTGCCTTCTATTTTTTTTTTTCATTTTTTATCTGTTCAATAGTATCTTGATTTCTAATAAAGTCACTGGCTTCCATTTGCTCCAATCTAATCCTGAAGCAATGATTCTCTTCAGTGAGCTTTTGAGATTCTTTTTTCATCTGGCAAATTTGGCTTTTTAAGGCATTCTTCTCATTGGGTTTTTGAGCCTCTTTTGCCATTTGGGTTAGTTTATTTTTAAGCTCTTATTTTCTTTAATCCCTTTGTTGATTCTCATTTCATAATTTCCTTGCATCTTTCTCATTTCTTAGCCCCCTTTTCCTCCACTTCTCTTATTTTGTTTTCAAAATCCTTTTTAAGCTCCTCTATAGCCTGTAACCAATTCATATTTTTCTTGAAAACTTTTGCTTCAGGACTTCTGACATCATTGTCTTCCTCCTGTTCCATGCTTTGATCCTTTTTGTCCCCAAAAGTAGAGTGTAAATTGGATTGCTCTGCTTGCTTTGCTTCCTTTGCTTTTTCATGTTTCCACTCAATTACTTGAATTTTTGCCACAATAATACTCTGCTACCAGAGGGGGGAGCTTTGTCCCAATCTCTGGGGTTTTTGAAGCTGCTTGAGGCATTAGTTGGGTGCCCTCTCTGAAGCCGACACATGCTCTGGCAAGCTGGTCACGGCACCCCAGGACCTCCACCCTAGACTACAATCCATATCTCAGCAGGTAAAAGCAAGAGAGATCACCCTTCAGAATTGTTTCTTGGTCCCTCTACAGTCTACAAGCCAGGAGCTAAAGCTGCCATGTCATATTGGCTGCACAGTCCAGCACCTCGAGTGGCTTCTCCCTCCAAGGGTAAAGGCCAGATTGCTCTACTGAACTAACACATCCCAAAGCCCATAGTGTACTGACACCTCAGTTTGTTCTTAGCATGTATGTCTTGAAAATTCTGGAAACCACCACAGATTCTGGTGATCTGAAGAGCCTTCAGCTGGTGCCTGGCTATGGCTACCCTGAGGCTAAAACCTCAGGCTGGTGCAGGGCTTGGCACATCTCCCAGAGTGCTGTGCTGGCCCCTTCTTGCTAGCCTGCTAGAATGTCTTACCCGGAGGTTAACTTCTCTTTGTCATTTTGTGGGTTGTGTAGCTCCAAAGTTTGTCTATAGTCATTTTTTACATGAAATGGAGGAGGTGGGTGCTGTAAACTCATAGGAGTCCTGTTTCTACTCTGCCATCTTAACTCCACCTCCCTTTTGTCTTTTTTTTTTTTTAACCACTGTAAGATTGCCCCTGTGGCACTCTTTTGTCTTGTATGTGAGGAAAATATAGGGAGCTTAGATTTTTCTGACCTCTTCTACCATCTTCCCAGAATCCTCTATTGAATTATCTTAAAGGTAAAGAAAATCCCCTAGTTGTAATTATTTACTGATTATTTTTTTAAAAAGACTTTTATTTTGTTAATCGCTCATTTTTTTCAGGATTTCTATTTTGGCTTTTAATTGGGTGGAGGGTATCGATTTGTTGGTTTTCTAGATTTTTTAAAAGTACATTGCCATAAGTGCTATTTTGACTATATCCCACCTCCATTTTTTTTGTAAATTATCTCTGGGGTATGGGGAATGGTTGCTGCCACCATCTTTAAATAAATTATCGTTCCTATAATCTGTTCTTTCATAGACCCTTTCTTTCATATTAAGTTACTTAGTTTTCTCCTAATGTTTTTAATCTGTTTCAAAGGCTCTTTATTCACTGTGTGTTTTTTAATTTTGATAAATAAAGTTGCATTCAATGTTTCTGCTTTTCTACATTGATTTTCGAAAAATGTATGCCTTAGTATGTGGTCAGTTTCTGAGACTGTGTCATACCTCTATGGGATACATGTAGTCCTTTCTATTCCAGTTCACTTTTTCTCAAGAAATATAAATTTTCCAAAATTATATTCAGGTCCTTATTTTTTTAATTCTTTTAATCTAGATCTGAAAAGGGTGTAATTAGTTCTACCACTATTATATTTGTACTTTCTATTTCTTCCTCTAACTCTTTTAACTTTTTCTTCAAAATTTAAACATTTTATCATTTGATTCATATATGATTAATGTTGATATTAAGTCATTGTCTTTGGTGCCTTTAGGCAAAATCTAGTTGTTGTTTTCCTTTTCTGTTTTTTTCTTGAAATGAGATTTCGTTTTGTTTTGTCTGAGAATATGCAACCCCTGTTTTTTTTTGTTTGTTTCTTTGTTTGTTTGTTTTACTTTATCTAAAGTCTGATAGATACTATTCTGGACCCATATTTTTAACTCTGTGTGTATTTTTCTATTTGTTTCTTATAAACTACATATTATTGCATTCTCATTTTTAATTTGTGTTTGTATCCTTTTCTGTTCTCTAGATGATTTCATAAAATTCACATTCACAAATATAATTAGTATTTGTTTCCCTCCATCCTATTTTCATGTATACACACACACACACACACACACACACACACATATCCTACTCTTTTTCACTACCCCCCTTAGAAAGTCTGTTTTCTTTCTGATAAAGCCTCCCTTAATCTTCCTTCCTTTTTATTCCCCCACTTTCCTCTTAATACCTTTACTTCTTATTTGCCTATTAGATAAAATGTATTTCTGTACCTTACTATGTCTGTAAGTATTCTTCTTTCTTATATCCAATTCTAATGAGAATGAACTCAAGTGTTAGCCACTCCACTTCCCCCACTACCCTTACTTTGAATCTTTTCCCCATTCTATTTATGGGAGATATTTCCCCATCATATGTCTCCCTTTTCCCCTCTCTAGTGCATTCCTCTTCCCCATCCATTTCACTCTTCTATTGAAATTAAGTAAATAAGGAGTAGCTAGGTGGCACAGTAAATAGAGCACCATCCCTGGAGTCAGGAGGACCTGAGTTTAAATCCAGCCTCAGACACTTAACACAAAACTAGCCATGTGACCTTGGCATGTCACTTAACCCCATTTGCCCTGCCTTCCCCCTCAAAAAAAAAATTAAACAAATAAAAACAAATTACATACAGGTCCTCTGTCTAACAAGACTCCCTCTATGACCCCTGGTGGTGATAAAGTTTAGAGAGGCAACATGCATCATTTAACCAAATAAGAATGTTAACAGTTTAACCTGATTTAGCCCTTAATGATTTTCACTCATGTTTACCTTATTATGTTTCACTTGGCTCTTCTATTTGTACTTCCAAATTTCTATGAATAGAGGTCATTAGCTCTTGTGTGATCCTGAATATGGTTCCTCAATACTTCATTCCTTTCTTTCTGGATGCTTGAAGTAATTTTCCTTACCCTAGGAATTATGTATTTTGACAATAATATTCCTGGGAGTTTTCATTTTCAGATTTCTTTCATGAGATGGCCAATGGACTTTTCAATTTCTACTTTTCCCTCTGATTTTAAGAACTTTTTATAGTTTTGTGATTTTTTGGAAATATGATGTCTAGGCTCTTTTCATTGTTTTTGTTTTTCTTTTCTTGAGTTTCATGTATACCTTTTACCAGCTCTCGACTGTTAACAACTAGGTCTTTGCACCTGCAAACTTTCAGTGCTCCCTAAGTGGTTTTATCTGTGCTAAGGCTTTTCACTGCCCACCTGTTTCAAATTCATCAAATTCCTGACCAAAATAATATATTTAAGCTTATTTCTTTTTTTTTCTTAGTTGAAATTTTATTTCAATGTCTTATCACATTCAACTTAAGCATCACCAAAAAACTAAAAGACAAAACAATAAGCAAACAACAAAAGAGTAAGTTTCAAGTCCACACCCCCTCCCCACCTTGCGACCCCTTCCAACCACTGGACTAATCCCCAGAATACATATAACACAAAGGAGCAGCTAGACCTGAGGGCAGGGATTTAGGGAGAATAAATAAGGGTAGGCTGCCAGCAGGAAGGAAAGTGGCCTGGATACTCCTTTCCCACCTTGGGGCACTGCCTCAAGGTATCTCAGAGACTAGCCTCCAAGACTTTCACTGGGGGTATTGGTCAGAGGCAGACTCTGGTTTTTAGGGAAGAGTAACTACAGGTTCTGGGATAATTGGGGGTGGAAGCAAGAGGAAATAGGTATAGGGAAGCCTAGTGGCCGAGGAAGCACAAATGAGTAGTAGCCTGGCAGCCCTTCCAAGGGAAGGAGGCAAAGTCAACACTCCCCCTCCAACCCTTCTGGCCCTCCCACATGACTGGGGGAGGTCACTCCATCAGGGGCACAGAGAGAGTGCTCCCCTTGTGGTCATCAAAGCGATCCATGGTCTTGAGGTTAAGGATCATGTGGAGCCCATAGGTGAAGATGAAAAGCATGATGAGAGAGACCAGCCCCATCCAGATACCAGGGGAGAAGAAGCTGGCGCAGTCACTGGCATAGGAGAAGTTTCCACCAGACAAATTAAAGGCCTGAATCTGGAAATTCTGGAAAGTCACATGCCAAGCAGAGGAACTAGGAGAATACATTAGAAGCCCTTCCTTTGAACGTTCAGTGCTAACATACTGGCAGTGGAAGGAATAGATGCTAGGTGCTGTGATGTGTGAAGAATTAAGACAACAACTGGTGTGGATCTCAAGTCGATCCATGGTGAACCAGCTTCAGGCTGAAACGGGGTAGAAATGACCGCGCAGGATAAACTTGATGGTCAGGAGTGGGCCAAAGAGGTTTCCATATGTCAGCGCAAGCTGGGCAAAGGAGCTATTCCAGCTGGAGCCACTCAGGTTGAGTGTCGGGGCTCCAAAAGTGAGTGCAGTTAGGTCACGAAACTCCTTGTTATAGGTCACTGTGAAGTTCTGGGCCCAGAAGAGGATTCGAGGCTCTGTATCATTGTAGCTGACTGGGGGCAGGTGAGGTGGTGAGGGTGCTAGTGGCTCATCCTCACCAAGGAGGTGCCGCCCCAGACCCCCAGACACCAGCAACAAATCTCGAACCACCCGGGAAGGCCGAACAGCAGTCAATATGGCTGTATAGGGTACACCTTCTGACTTGAGTGTGCTCATCACCTGTCCAATAATCTCATCATTGCCTGTAAGTACTTCTTTTGGGGCCATCAAGCCAGAACTGGTAGTATATGGCAGCCTCAGGAGAAGTAGAGCAGGGAGGGTGTTGTTGATTGAGCTTTAGCTCCCTCAGGGTGGCCTGGTCTACATGTAGGGGACTAGTTCCCAACTTGTCCTTCAGGTAAGAAGTCAAAGTACTGGCTGCATACCAGTACACCGAAGGCAGGATCAGCGAAGAGGGAGCCAATTCCAGAGCATTCTCCAGATTGGAGAAAGCACTGTCTTGCTTGTTGCCAAACACACCACCATAGGCAGTGAAATCCTCCATGCTTAGTTTTTCCTGCAGAAACAGCAACACGTTTCGGGGTCCCTTCTCCAGGGCAGAGTCTAGGTAGGAGGAAAGTTGGATATCCATAGTGATGTGACCTTCGTGGGCATTTTCAAGTGGAGCCCACACATCACTGGAGCTCGACCAGAGCCCCAGTGGCACTTGCTGCTCCGCATCTGCCCTAAGCTTCTTTCTAGTTGTAGGAATCAGCAAACTACTACTTGACTCAATTCTCCTTGGCCTGTTGGGAGGATCTGCTGGTCCAAAGGAAGTGTGCTATTGGTTCCCCATTAGTTCTGGACCCTGGGCTCTGCTCTGCATATCTGAGACATTCAGATACTGGTTAAAAAGAATACCTCAAACCTAGCTTCTCCTACTCAGAACTTTGTAATCAAGTATAGAGGGAATATTGAATTAGAATTTGAGGGCCAAAGTTTAAATTTATACTCTATTATTTCATAGTGGAAATACTATGATTAATGATAATTGTGTATCTGTACCCTGTTCTTCCTTTTGCTAAAATATAAAGAACACAAAATAGACTACACTGAGGTTGGTTAGATCAATGGACTAGTTCATACTAGTAATATTTTGTTCTTGGATAATACTTAGAGAAAATAATAGTAATATGAGTTCAAAGTCTAGTACAATGCCTGATAGATTGTTTTATTGTCCTGGGTAGAGAAAATGACAGCTATATAAATACTAGGAAATGTGGTGGGGTGTGGTTTTTCTTTGTGTTTTTGAAATGCTTTAAAAAATCCATTTCCAGGAACCAGAAAAGATGGCAAAGTAGAAAGAAGAGTCATAAAAGGGATATCTAAAGAGAAATCACCATATGTCATTTTTTCCAATCTAAGATCACAAAATCAGTCTAAGGAAAAGTGACCAGTTCGGGAACTGTGAAACAAGGATGGGCATACAATTCATACTATGACTAAGCCTGAATTTGTGTCATTTAACTTAATTGTGTACTCAGCATTAGTGCTCAAACAGGGTTTGGCCCAATCTGTATATGTTTTATAAGGGTACATTTTTTCTTTCCTTTTTTTTTTTTTTGGTAACAGTTAAGTTTATACATAAATGCATACATGCATGCATACATACATACATATATGCACATCCATATCCATTATTTCTATCATTTTTTTTTTGTTTTCTAGGACTGGGGACCTCTTTGCAGCTTCTGTGCCTTTAATCTTTCTTGTATCTTATCATGTTTTCAAGTGTTTTTTTCATTGTCCTTCCCCATGCTCATGTTTGCATTAACATTACTTGGTGGCAAAGTGTATGTCAAAAGATCTTGATCTTATCAAGTTCTAAGAGTAAATATGGATTTTCTTTGGAGGAATTTGTCAAAACCTTCAAAGAATTTCTGTATATCTATATTCTCAGCTAAAGATGTTTCAGAATCTGCAATTAATATCATGTTAATCTCTTTCTTTTTTGTTTATCATAGGCAATTCAAGAAAAAACATGATCCAGTCATTCATTAATTTATGATTCTCCTTGTTTTCAAGTGAACAATGAAAACTTTACCTTTGCAAAAATAACCTGTGAGTTTTTCTTACATTTAGATGGAACTCATCTACCTTTCTAACTACTCTTTTGTACACACACGCGTGCGCGCACGCACACACACACACACACACACACACACCACATTCTAGCCAAATTGTTCTGTTTGATGTTCCTTGTACACAACAATCTATTTCTAATCATCATAATCTTGTACTGGCAGTCTCCAATGTCCATCCTCCTTAGCCTCATCTCATAGATTACTTCAAAGTTCAACTCAAGCCTTACCCGCTATGTATTTTTCTAGAATACTCTCTTTTAGAAATTAATTTTTGAGCATTTAACATTAAACTTCCCTGATGAATGTTGTTTCCTCTGAAGTAGAATGTAAGACTTTGGTTATAAGTGCTTAATTTTTGTCTTCATATCTCAAGGATTTAGCATTGTGTAAGCACTTAAATGTTAACATGAATTGTTCTTCATTTTGTCTTATGCTTTTGTTTAGAGTGGCAATGGCATATGATTTTGTTCTAATACATGACAATTTAATTTCATTGAAAAAAGATTTCATATCTAGAGTATTTAAAGTTAACATACCTAAAAATTGTATAATTTGGGGGTTTCTCTGCCCTCTTTTCCTCTCATTGTGGAATTAGAAGATGGTCATTTAGGCCAAACACTATTTTATATTTAAATAAGTTTTTTGTTGTTGTTTATGGATTCTCCTGATCAAGAATTTATCACCTTGTGGCCAACTTCATGTTCATGAAAATTATTAAAAAATATAAATGTTAGGTTTGAAATATTGTCAAAGCATGTACATATGTTGGTTGTTCGTGATACCTTTTTATTTTCTTTTTAATGTTTATAATTATGTTAAATAAGTACTGAGGTTCTTGTCTACTCCTGTCAGTATCTGAACTACATAGTAAGAAACAAATGAAAATTTTTAAAGGGGGAAAATGTAGAATTTTCAGGGGAAAATAAAATATCTGTGTAAAAACATAGAAGATAGAGAAGAAAAACAAGCAGGATGCACAATGAAAGCTTCTTAAAAGTAATTTTTGGTCAGCCATAAAAATAGGTAAAAGAAAGGGAAAAAATGTCTTGAAGAAAAGTTGGGAACCAGGAGAACTTTGTAACAATTACAGACACAACTGATCTATGATAACTAATTTTGATATCCTGGGCTCCTCTCAGGAATGCAAGGTTATAAGACAACTCAAAAAGACTCATGTTGGAAAGGGATATCCACATCCCGAGAAAGAACCATAGTCTGAATGCAGATCAAAGTATACTACTTGCTTTCTGTCTTTTGGGTTTGGATTGGTTTTATTTCTTCTTTCTCATTGTTCACTCCTTTGGTTGTAATTCTTCTTTGAATTGGAAGAATTAAGGTAGTTGTAGGACCTATATCAGACTGCATGCTGCCATTGCAGGGGCAGGAGGGAGGAGATGGAGGTAGAGAAAATTTGGAACTCAAGGAATTATGGAACTGAATATTGTAAACTAAAAGTAAATAAATATTTTTAAAGAAATATTGGATTTCTTCAGAAATCCAGATATTAAAGCAAACAAAAGAAAGAAATGAAAATTCTCTTAGCATTTGTATAAGTTTTTAAAGCTTTGCAAACTGTACATTGTATCAATTGGGACACAGAGTAGCTCAGTAAGGAAGGTATCACCCGAATCTTAATGCTGAGGAAAAAAATAGTGTTGAGGTGAAATAAAGACCATAATCAGCTCTTATCAAAGATGAAATTCAAATCTTGTTCTTTCTATATCAAAATCTGATATAATACTAAGACTTTCATTAAGTCTTAGGGATAAGAATAATAATGGAGTCTAGTAACTTATAGCTGACTGCTTAAGAAGGATAGTAACTGGTGCAGCTAGGTGGCATAGTGAAGGGTCCTGGAGTCAGGAGAACCTGAGTTCAAATCCAGTTCAGACACTTAACATTTACAAATGTGTGATGCTGGGCAAGTCACTTAGCCTCAATTGCCTTGCCTTCTCTCCTCTAAAAATACAAAATAAATAAATAAATAAACAAACAAACAAAAATATAAGCAAATAAATAAATAAATGAAATTCACTTTAAGAAAAAGGCTAGCAATTATACACATAGCCTCAGAAGACTAAGGAATATATGCTATTTGGATAATAAACAAAGTGAACTTATTTAGATTTATAATCTAAATAAAAGGATGTAAATTTAATCTCAAAGTTACCATAGATTATAACATTCACAAAGAATATCAAAACATTTTCAAAGAAATTATTTAAAGAATGTTCACACAATTATTCAAAGAAATAGATCAGATTTTTTCAAAAAGATATGAAGTATCCTTGCATAACAAAATTCCTGTGACCACATCCACAAACAAGTGGGAAATAGTATACTAGAGAAATTTTGGATGAAGTTTAAAGAAGTGAGAAATAGAAGCTTATATTATGCTGCAACTGTGTTTTGACTAACTTGACAGAAAGAAGAAAGTCATGATGTCTTATCAAATATAATGAAGAATAGCATACAGTTAAGAGTGATTTAAACCTTCAATTTTGCAGATAATTTTTGGAGTTTTGATCTCTGTTAAAACAAATACTTAACTCATCTTGAAAATTCATTTTTCAAAATATAGAGGAAATATTGAAAGAAAATTGGATTCCCATATTCTGACTGCTAAGAAAGAACTTGTTGCAGAAATTAAAATGATGGCAAACTTTGGATTAATTACTCATGTCTTGTACACAGACAAGGTCAGAACTGTGAGATCAAATTTCAAGTACTTAAGCATAGGACCTCTGTGATTAAAAACCTTACATTGATAAACTTTCTAAGGAACAATGAGATGACTTCAAGATTAATATTCTAAGGATTAAAAACATAATACCACATCTCCTATCTCTGTGCCTGAGCACTTGCTGTACCAGAAATGCTCTTCCTGCTTCTTGGCTCAAGATTCCTTCAAAACTTGGCTTAAAAGCTCTCTTCTGGGCCATGCCTTTCCCCATTTTTCTAATCTTCTAAATAACCTTTCTCTCTAGATTACATTCTTCTGTTTTGTATCTTGTAATAATCCATTTATATATGTGTTGCCTTCCCCATTCAAATATGAGCTGTTTGAGCACATGGGCTCTTTTTGTCTTTCTTTTAATCTTCTGGGCTCATGACACTGGCTGGGACATAGAAAGTACCTAATACATTCTTGATGATTGTTTGATAAATGTATCCAATGATAATAAAATTAGATTGGGAAAGAAAGGAAATAAATTATTTGAAAAGTTTAGATTTTAAAGACATATTTACATAATATGGAAGCAAGGATAAATAATTAATTAGGTTTGAATGTAAATGACTACCACTCCCCCCTCCCCAAAGTTTTCTCTCTAAACTTAACACATACAACACGGCCTTGTCATGAATTCTAAGAACAAAAAAGAAGGGCTTTTCATTCTGTCATGGAGAAAAGAGAGAAACAAAACACATATAACATGAAAAAATACATAATAGGATTTTTAAAATGATAATAGAGGGATAAAAACTCTATTGCTAAGTTGTTTCAGTTTACTCTAGCAAGGAGAATGATCTTTGTACATGGACAGATAGGGTAAAAAAAAGGTAATAGGAGACCAAATTCAAAATAAGGCAGGAGACTTAATGTGAGCAGCATCTAAAGCACTCAGTGTAAAGCAAGAAAATGTGGGTTCATATCCTCATTGTTTTGGTCTGTAATGTACACCAATATTATCACCTTTATATCCTTATGTACAAAAGAAAGTTTTGTATTAAAAGATCTCTGAAGTCCCTTTCATATCTAATTTTCATAATCCTATGATCTTCAGTGAAAAGAAAGGACCAAGTTTCCTTTTTATAAATTCTAGGCAATGAGATCAAAACAGACTATATAATCCAGAGTGTTGAAAAAAATAGAAATATGACTACTCAGTTTCTTTTGCTTCAGATTATCTAGGAAAATTTATTTTTAAAATTGAGGAAATGTTATACGATTGAAAATAAACAAGTATTATTCCAATTTTCTTCCTGGGAAAGAATATAGATTCTTGAAATCCAAACCATAATTAGGAATTTTGCTCCATAAGAGAGTGTACACAAGTTGATGGAAAGGGGGTCTGCATTGTCTTCTTGGGAGGAGATAACGAAGTTGACACATTGGTGTCATTACTTAATATAATGCCTGTTACCTACTATGTGTTTGATAAATATTCATTTATTGATTGGTGTGAGGTTACTAATAGAGAGATTCCTATGAGGGTTTGGAGTGGTGAGAGGGAAGTGAAGTGAAGAAAGGATTGACATAATAATGTACCCCAGCACACCATATGGTGACTTCCTTTTTTAACAAATTACTCTTTCTAACAACTTGCTAACTATAGGGGCTAAGCTCTCTTCTTCATATGCTACAGATGGGCTTCAAATACTGAAGTGATCCTCTAAATACAGTAGCCTTGGACATAACCCTAATTACCTTGATTTAGTTAAGTCTGATTTAAACTATGGGGCAATGAATTTTCACAGCTATTCCTTGATATGTATGTATATATGTGTGTGTGTGTGTGTGTGTGTGTGTGTGTGTGTGTGTCTGTGTGTGTGTGTATTCTTACAAAAACAGTTTGTGAGCACAATTAGCCAAAGAAATAGTAATTAAATGTGAGCCATCATAGGTTCATCAAGGAAAAGTTATACCATAATAACCTCATTTCCATTCTTGCTAGGTTACCTAGTTTAGTAAATCTGAAAAATGCTGTGGACATAAATGGATTTAAATATTTTTTGAAAAGTTATTTCTTTAAAATATCCTTGTGAACAAGGGAGAAAAAAGTGGTATAGAAGAAAGCAAAGCATATAAAGGAAAGCACAAGATGTAAAAGAGCAAAACCAAAGAGTGGTGGTTAATGTACTGATGTCCACCTATACAGAAGTTATTAGAATGGCCTAGGGATCTATCTTTGATTGCATATCTCGCCAACATTTTTAAACAATGACTGTATTAAAGTAGATAGCTAATCTTTGGGAGAGGGCAATATCATGTGGTTGGACTTAATCAAAATTCCCAAAGATCTCAGTGTACTACAATTATGGAATGGCCCAGATAGGATTGTATTTACTTCAATAATTTTTCTAAGTCCCTAAATTTTCAAAGTACTTTCATTGGTTTCTTGATACTTCAGCCAAGACTAAATCTCCTGCTGTCTCTGGGTGCTAAATAGCCTACTACTTTGCCTCATGTCACCCTCTCCCCCAACAAACTTTCGTGGCCAAAAACAGTCATCACAGATGGCCATCCTTCTGGTGATGAATCTCTCCAAAATTAGTGAGGATGGTCTTTGGATGACAGTCAATCTCTAGGTCCATGATCAAAGCCATGCCAGCTGTGATGAGACATCAAAATAATGCTTTATTTAAGGGAGATGGAAGTTAGTTTGGAGAAATTTAAAGTATTATGTCTGTTCCTTAATATATCAACCCTATAAATATATGATGAGGAAAGGATCTTTAGATGTTAGATATTTGGTTTATATGAACAAGACATAGCTATTTGAAAGACAACATGGTTTTATACAGAGAGCTATGAATTTGAACTCAGCAGAACTGGATCTGGATTCAAACTATTTTAGTCATTAATTCTGTGACTGTAGGAAATTTATTTAATTTCCCTCAGTTTCTTCATCTGTAAAATAATAATAATAATAACCACTGTATTGTTTGTATCCCAGGATTGGTGGTACAGTGGATGGAGCTGAGTCAATAGATCATTAGACCTGGCATCAGGAAAACTTTATTTCATAATCCAGACTCAGATATTCACTAGTTTTGTGATTTTGGGGACATGGCATTCTCTGTTTGCATAAGTTATTTCAATTATAAAATGGCTATAATAATTCAACTATCACTGAGGTTTGTAGTGAGAATTAAATCAGATGCTATTTGTAAAACATTTTCCTGATTACTGACAAAAGTACTACATGATATTTATATAATATATAATCTTCCATCATAATATTGTTTTGCATTATTTGTGTCAAAGTCTTAGAACATCAACAAAATGGAACCATATACAGAAACAAATGAATAAAATTACTTCCTATTTGTATTGTAACATACTTTTAGTAGAGGCATCAAAGAGGAAGCTAGGCTAATTATTTGTTGAGAACCATGGAGAGTGACCTAGTATTTGAGTGGCAAATCTGAAGTACTGTTTTCAGAGGATTATTTGTGTTTGGTAAGGAAAGAGGAGTGTCAGAGAGTCTAGTACCCAGCAAATGTGTGGGAGAGAGAGAATATGGTCAGAAGCTACATGAATTGTTGAAATTGGTGTATAGAAATTGAGATCATCTAGGTTAAGATTAAAACAGTGCCTGAGGAGATTATAATCAACCATCTCCACTGAATACATGAGGATTTAGCTTGAAGAGGTACACATCTTTTATAAAATAGTTATGGAGTGTTGGCATTATTTTTTTAATCCTACTGCTCTACTCCATAATGCATTAATGCCATAGTTAGAAGAATGAATGCTTGGTCATTAATTACAGTTCTTATGCCACTTAAATGATACATAATTGCTCGGTTCTCAGTGGTCTTTAAAAGAGAAAGGAAAGTTCCTGCAGTTCAGAAAGAAAACCAGAGCTTAAATTATGAGTAAGCAGTAAGTGACTATGTGAATTGGGTCTTAATAAATTAGTGGGAAGAAAACAAAATATGAGCTGGCTTTCCCCAAAAGCAAATGAGATCATAGGTAGCTTAAATAAAAACACAGTATAGAGAATGAAGGAAATTATTGTACCACTGTACTGGATGGATAATATTTCCAGTTGTGTTTAGTTTTGGACAACCCATTTTAACTAGGACTTTAACAAGGTAAAGAGAGGGTAGCAACCAGAATGGTGAGGGTCCTGGAGATCATGCCATAAAGAAATTGAGGATATTTAGACTGGAGAAGATGAAACTTGTGGAGGAGGAAGAAAAGATTGTGATCTTCTAGTATGCCAAAGGCTGTAATTTTGAAGAGGGATGAGACTTATTTTACTAAGCCCTGAAGGACATAAGTAAAACCAATGTGTAGAAGTATAGAAGGTATACAGAGGCAGCTTTTAGCTTAAAGGAGCAATTTCCAAATAATTAGAGCTGTCCAAATGTGAGATGGACCATTTCATGAGGTAGTGTGATCTCCATTGTTGAAAATCTTTAGTGAGGAATGTCTAATGAGATCAGACTCTACTAGGCTCTGAGGTTTCCTTCTAGCCACAGATAAATACTGAAATTGCCTATCTCCTTTGGATTGCTATTTATATGCTCTTAAACAGTCAACATTCTTACCTATAGTGTATGAATTAAAAAGGATACGCACACACATAAACATGTATGTATATATATACATATATACACACATATATATGTATATTTGTATTTCTCTACATATGTACATTATATGTATATATAATGTATATAGGGAATTTTACTATATGTATGTATGTATGTGTGTGTGTCTTAGAATAAGAAAATCAAGTTAAAAATGAGAGAATTCACTCATCACCTCTTGAAAAGAAAGAAGAAAAAAGGTAGGAAGGAAGGAAGGAAGGAAGGAAGGAAGGAAGGAAGGAAGGAAGGAAGGAAGGAAGGAAGGAAGGAAAGAAAGAAATTCCAATGATTATTGTAGTCAAAATCCAAATCACCCATGCCCAAGCAGTCAGAAAGAAAGAATTGAAGTCAGCGAATCAAAGTCAGGATCATATATAATTTAATAGCCACCTCTAAAAGAATTAAAATTTTGGGAAATGATATTACAGATGGCAAAGGATCTAGGGAGAAGAATGGGTATGTAAGGACATAAATGGCTTTTAAGCATTCCTTATATATGAGGAGATGATGCATGTAACTCCTCTGAAGTTTATCACCAGGTGTCCTTAAGGGAATCTAATTAGATAGAGAAATAAGATGTGTTCAATTGTTTCAATGTTCACAAAAGAAAAAAAGCTGAGAAAGAGGAATAAAAGGAGAGAGTGTATTAATGAAATTACATTATATAAATGCAGCACAAAAAATGTTTATAGAATGGAGGGGAAGGTAGGGATTCAGGAGGGAAACACTTCAAGCACTCTCTCATTTAAACTAGAAAAAAGTGGAGGGAAGAATACAAATATGCTCAGTTCGATAGGGAAATTCATCTTCTCAGTAAGGAAAGAGAGGAGGGCAAGTAAAAGGAAAGTAGTTTAAGGAGAGTAGTAGTCAGAAGCAAAATACACTCTTAAAGAGAAGATAGGAAAAGCTTGGAGGGAAATAAAGAGTTTGCAATCACAATTGTGAATTTGAATGGGATGAATTAACCCCAAAAATAAAGACAGTAAAATTGGATTAGAAACCAGAAATAAACAATATATTGTTTATAAGAAACAAACATGAACTAGAAAGACACCCATAGAATTATAATTATGGTATATATGACTGGAGCAGAATCTGCTATGTTTCAGATGAAATACAAAGACAGGAGTTGCAATCATGAAATCATACAAAGCAAATCCAAATAAGACTTAGTTATCTGAAATAATAAGGGAAAATATTTTTATTAAAAGGTATCATAGAAAATGAATTAAAATCAGTACTTAATATGTATTCACTAAATGGCATAGAAAATATATTTTTAAATTTTATTTTAAACTCAAAGACCAGAACAAAAATTCAGACTAGAGAAAAGAAATATAAACATATTATAAATTTAAATACTGGAAATAAATTACAAAGAAAGAAATTAAAAAAGCAGGTCATGTTCATAGCAGAGCATAAGAGAGAATTAAATATATATATATATATATATATGTAACTAATTTACATTTCAAGAAAGCCTGTACGACAAGTGGCACACATTGTGTTAAAAATTCTTATTTTCTTTGCTTCCTTATTATATGCTGTGTAATTTTAGTTTATTATTTTTCCATCCCCCACTGCCCCAGGAAGCTACAATGAAGATATGTAGGTTTCTCTTTAGCTATAGGTGAATTCATAAGTGTGTGTGTATATATATATATATATATATATATATATATATATATATATATATATATATATATATACACACACATTTATATGCATGTGTGCTGCTGTGTTTTGTAATTTTTTTTTTCTTTTTGGAAGGCAATTGGGGTTAAGAGACTTGCCCAAGGGCACATGGCTAGTTTTTGTTTTAAGTGTCTGAGACTAGATTTAAATCATGTCCTCCTAACTCCAGGGCCAGTGCTCTATTTACTGCTCCACTTAGCCACCCCAGTTGCTTGTGAAATTATAATTGTTGCTCCATCATATTTAAATTAGTTTAATCTTTATGTTTTTAATTATTTTTCCTTGACCTGGGGGCTTTGGAATTTGGCTAAGATATTATGCTGAGTCACACCTAGGCTTCTAGTGTTAGTGCTTGCAGGCCTGGGAGTGCTAGAGGAAGGGAGCAACTGAGGTTGTGAGGAACCTGAAGTGAAGGGCAAGAGGAATCCCAAAAAGCTGCATCTCAGCTGAACAGCAAGAGATACTAAAATCCAGGGGGGTAGAACTAGCAAGCACCGGTAGCCCAGGTGTGCTTTAGCATAATCAGGGGAATTTGTACATGCCAGCTTGGCCCAGACATCAGCTGCTGAGTCTGGGTGAGCTTTAACCCAGGGATAGAGAGCAGGAAAACTGAAGTGGCCACACCAGTCCTCCCCCACACCTTACTTTATGACCCTCAGGAAAACCCAGGGGAAACATTGAAAGTCCTGGCCTTGGCCTCAGTCTAGACACCCAGAAGCTACAGAACACAAAATCAACAACCAGAGCCCCACCTCCCAAATTGATAAGCATGGGTCAGAGCCTTCTGTACCCCAGAAGCAGAAATCCACTTTAAAAGCCAGAAAATAGGGCGGCTAAGTGGAGCAGTGAGTAGAGCGTTGGCCCTGGAGTCAGGAGGACCTGAGTTCAGATCCAGCCTCAGACACTTAACGCACACAGAAACAAAAACCTAGCCGTGTGACCTTGGGCAAGTTACTTAACCCCAATTGCCCTCCAAAAGGCAAAAAAAAAAAAAAAAAAAAAGCCAGAAAATAGGCAATCACAGTGGGCAAGAAGGAAATTGGGAAAACAAAAATAATTCAATCCAATTATATCGAGCAAGAACAACCAAATTCAAATGACAACATTGACTCTATACTCACTCCTAAGACAACAGAAGGGAGTATAAACTGGTCTCAAGCCCAAAAAGCATTCTTGGAAGACCTCAAGGAGTATTTTAAAAGACAAATTAGAGAGGTAGAAGATAAACTGACCAATTCTTTAAAATTAGAGTGGCCAAAATGGAAAAATATTTCACTGAAGAAAACAAATCCTTAAAAAGTAAAATTTGTGAAGGGAGGTTCCAAATCTAACTGGAAAAAAATCCTTAAAATGAAATCTGAACAAATTAATATGGAACTTCAAAAATTAATCAAGGGGCCAAGATGGCAGTGTAGAAACAGTGCTTCCACAGTGTTCCAGGCCACACCACTTCAAAATCATGTAAAAGGGGACTCTTAACAACCTCTGGAGCACCAATACCCACAGAACGACACATAGAAGCTAACCTCCCACTGAGGACATCCTGGAAGCCTGGAAGGGAGCAGCCAACACAACACTCTGGGAATCGAGCACAGGACCACATGAGTAGGAGGTTTTAGCCCCAGGGCAGTCAGAACAACAGCCAGCTGGAAGGACCCCAGAAAACTAGCAGCTATTACTTTTCCAGAATCTCCAACATGAAGTGAGAAGTTAGTGCCCTATGGACTTTGGGACCAGTAGTTGGGAGCACATCAGCTTCTTCCCCTGGGGGCTAAAAGCAGCTAAGGAGCTGCAGCACAGCCACCACTTTGCAGCTTCAGTTGCAGCTTCAGCTCCTGGCCTGCAAACTGTAGTGGGATCCAGCAATCACTTGGGGGGGGGGTAATTGCTCTTGCTTTAACCTTCTTGGATCTGGATTGCAGTCTGGGGTGGAGGTCTTGGGGTGTGTGTCCAGCTTGCCAGACTGTGTGGGGGCTTCAGGGAGGGCACCCAGTAATACTTCAGGCAGTTGAGAAGACCCCAATGTTTGGGACAGAAGCTCCCCTGGCTGGTGGCAGAGTACTACTGTGGGAACAAGCCCAAAAGTCAAGTAATTAAGTGGCAACATGCCTAGGGAAAGGAAACAAAATAAACAGAAAAAATTAACACACTCCTATTTTAGGGGCAAGGAGGATCAAAGCATGGAACAGGAGGAAGACTGTGAGATCAGAAACTCCTGCACCAAAAGCCCCAAATGAAATTACGATTTGGTTACAGGCCATAGAGGACCTTAAGAAGGATTTTAAAAACCAAATAAGAGAAGTGTAGGAAAAATTGGGAAGAGAAATGAGAAGGATGCAGGAAAAGTATGAAATGAGAGTCAACATCCTGACTGAGCAAAATAACATCTTAAAAAATAGACTAATTCAAGTGGCAAAAGAGGCTAAAAAATGCAATGAGAAGAAGAATGCCTTAAAAAAGCCTAGTTTGCCAGATGGAAAAAGAATCTCAAAAGCTCACTGAGGAGATTCATTCCTTCAGAATGAGACTGGAGCCAATGGAATCTAGTGAAATTATGAGAAATCAAGATACTGTTAAACAGATCAAATGAATTGAAAGAATAGAAGGCAATGTGAATTATCTCATGGGAAAAACCACTGACCTGGAAAATAGATCCAGGAGAGATAATCTAAAAATTATTGGACTACCTGAAAGCCATGATCAAAGAAAGAACCTCAAAATCATCCTTCAATAAATTCTCAAGGACGATTGCCCTGATGTTTTAGACCCAGAGGGGGAAATAGAGGATGAAAGAATCCATAGATCACCTCCTGAAAAAGATCCCAAAAAGAAACCTCCTAGGAATATTATAGCCAGGTTCTAGAATTCCCAGATCAAGGAGAAAATACTAAAAGCAGCCTGAAAGAAACCTGCCTTTGCTTTCTCAGCCAGTGCTATAACAGATTTTTACAATAGGTGTGCCAGGTTCCTAGTTGGAACTTTTACCAGATTCTGAGGGGAGGGGAGGACAAGGACATATATAGCCAACCTGTACTCCATAGATGGCTGGATTAGGTGAAAGACAGTATTCCTACCTGGGCTTTTCATGTTCTCACTCCAAGGTTCACTAAGTTGGAAATTTGCATCTACTCAACATCACTTTCTCTTTCATCTTCCCTCCCTCCATTTCTTCCAATGGGTACAGCAGATGAAAAGAAATCTAGCACAGACTGACAACAGAAATGACTTATTTTTAATGGAAAGTTGATACTTGACACTGAAGCACTTCATCTTTGCTTTACATGTCAATTTCCCAATTTTGGAATTGTGTTGTAAATAAATTTGAGGAGAGCCTTGAAAAGATAAATAAACAAATAAAGTGTATATATACTCTGAGGTTAGCATTTTTTTCTTTGGGGCCCTCTCATTGGAAGAGTGTTTATGTGATTTGACCAGATGAGACTCTGGGTAGCCATTAATGAGTCACCAGCCTTTAAAAACACATATGTTGCTGCTTCTCTCTCTGGTAATTATCTATGTATTGCCTCAGTCAGACAGTTCAATCTGTCTGTTGACCTGTGCTAATTTCTCAGACTGTTAGAAGACCTTTCTGTTGGTCTTTATTTCTCTGCTTTTATTTTCTCTATTTTCTTTCTTTGGGTTTTCTTTGAAGTTTAGGGTCCTGACTTTTCCCCTGAGCTAACAAATGTACTTAAAAAGATTGTTGCCCCCTTGAACAGCCATCTTTCATAGAAAAATTAGATCTAAGAACCTGTGCTAAGCAGCCATACTGGGTGTGCCAGTGTGGTTGCCACTACAGAAGGTTAGTGAGGAAAATAAAGAGAGGACAATATCCAACAACTGATTATACTTTAGAATATGAATAAAATGAATTTACCCATAAAATAGAAATGTATAGTTGATTAGAATTTTGATTTCAACAATGTGTTTAGGAAATGTTATAAAAATAAGAGATACCCAAAATATAAAATAAAGCCCAGAGTAGATTTTACTATGTTTCAAAAAAAAAAAAAAAACCATGGATTGTAACCACAATTTCAGACAAAGTTAAGAAGCAGATTTAATCAAACCACCTGCTTTGTCAGACAGCATAAATATAAAAATATAAAAGAACTCTACAATTTTTTAAAAATATGAGAGTATAGCTGACAAAATAGTCATAGGAACTATACTAACAAAAACAGAAAATGCCCTTTATATAACATGTAGTAAATGATGAGTTAGTGGATGCAGAAAATATGGAAAGACTTGGAATTATGAAAGAAGATGCTATCCACCTAAAGAGAAAATAAGCATAATACAATTGTATGTATATGTGTTTGAGTATATATGTGCATATTTATATATGTATGTATATGCATGTTTATGGGCATCTATGTGTATGAATATCTATGTACATATGGACATGAGAATACGTGCATAAACATTTCTTTGTATATGTGTATATTATGAAATTACCAATACTATAAAGGAATATGTTGAGGCAGGAGTGTTAGTCCCTCCAACCACTCAATGGAATAATCCTGTCTGGCCCATACAAAAGTCATATGGGTTGTGAACAATGACAATGGTTTATAGACAATTGAATAAAGTGACTTCCCCCTTGTATACTGCTTTTCCAAGCGTCATTAACTTAATAGAAAGAAATATGATGAGTCGATATGTGATATGTGTGTGACTATGTATGCACACATGTATATATGCACATATACATGTACATATATGCATATGCAGATAGATACAGAGAGAGAGAGAGAGAGAGAGAGAGAGAGAGAGAGAGAGAGAGAGAGATCCCCACACTTAATTGAAGCTTTCTGGGGTGGGGGAACAGGAAAATTAAATAAAAGCACACAGCAAAGGACAAAAAAAAAAAACCCATAAAAGGAAGCTAGTATGGACAGCTTTGAAAATAATGTATAGTATTTCTTATATAGGTTTTCTCGAAATGGAGATCTATTATTTTATATTGAATCATCTCTTTTATTCTGCTGTGTCTATATGGCAATTTTTTTTTCTTATTTTGTATTTAAATTTAAAATAAATTCAAATATAATGAAAAAAAGACTTTGCATCTCCTTTTCTAATTGGTTAACAATTTTTCCTCACTCTCTCTTATGTGATTTTTTAATTCCTTCCCAAATTTTTCCAAGATTTCTTTTTGGATTTGTAACCATTGAAACCACTGACATTACTTTTAAGGTAGGAGGTGAACTTTTTCTTTTTTAACCTCACTGCCAATGTAGTTATCAATGGTCAAGGCCTTTTTCCTTTCCTTAGTCATTTTTATTTTTAATTAGTCTTACTTTATTTTTGGCAAATTAATATTATTATCATCAAATTTTGATCCTGGGTTGTGGGTTGTCATAGGCCTCAGTTCCTTCTTACTGTGTTGTTTTTTGTTTATTGTTTTTTTTTTTTTTAATTCTGAGCCAGGGCTCAGACTCAAAAATTCCTCTCTTCCTCCCCTAAGGCCTAGTGATACTATCCTAAAAATGTTCTTTCTCCCTGTGGTACTCTTTTTACCAGGCTTGTACTTGCCCCTTTTCATCCACAGTTACTGTTGGGGACCACATCTGGCCAGCACCACTAGGCCTGACTTCCAGCAACAGCTGGGGTCCTTCAATTTTCCCTTACTCGGCCTTCTACTGTTCTTTAGATGAAAGTTTGTGAGGTAAAAGTTCCCGAAGTGAAATTTCTTGGAAGCCATGAATAATGTGAATGTTAAGGTTTCATTTCTTGAGGTCTAGTCTGCTTCCCTTAGGTCCTACTGTTGGTTAATTCACTGAATTTGGCCTACAGTGTTTACACTTCACTCAGAACAAACCTCAACCCTTGGAGTTTTCTCTAAGGTTCTGTCAAGATGTCTTAGGACAACAGCTTTACCCCTTTATTTTTGATGCACTACAATCATTTTGTGGCTTTTTTCTGCCTGTTTATTGAGGAGATTTGGAGAGCCTAGAAATTTCTCACCTACTCCACCACCAATAGTCTTCAGTTACTGTTCATTAGTTCAGTCTTATGTGGCTTTTTCTAACCCCAGGGATCATAGGAGCCAGTCCCTTCGATCCTTCACTATTTCTTGAATTTTATCCATGTCCTTTTGGTTATTTCTATGGTGCTACCTATCCATCCTATCTTCTGCCATCCCCTTCTCCTTTTGCTTCATTCTCTGCCAGTATCAAGGTATTTTCCAATGTCCCATCTCATCATTATGTGGCCACCTCCTTGTTGGCCAAGGGACTCTCAAAAGTCTTCTTCAACATCACAGTTTGAAGGTATTAGTTTTGTGATGTTCGGCTTTCCTTCCATTTCAACTCTCATAGACATTCATTGCTACTGGAAAACAAACAAACAAAAACCACAGATTTGACTACATGTTCTTTGCCATCAAAGAGATTATCTCTACTTTTTTGTGTATTGTCCAAATTTTCCATAACTTTCCTTCCAAGGAGCAAGTGTCTTTTAATTTTTTGACTACAGTTACTATCTGCAGTGATTTTTGAACCCAAGAATATAACATCTAATACTGCTTCCATTTCTTTTCCCTGTATTTCCCAAAAAGTGACAGGACTAGTTGACAAAATTTTAGTTTTTTTTGATGGTAAGCCTGAAACCATCATTTTCACTCATTTCTTTCACCCTTAACGAGGTTACTCTCAATTTTCTGTGATCAGATTAGTGTAACCTGCTTATCTGAGATTTTTGACATTTCTCCTGATAACATTATTTCCAGATTTTGATTCAACTAGCCTGACATTTATAATTATATACTGTGCAAATAAATTAAACAAATAAGGTGACAATATACAGCCATCTTGTACTCCTTTTCCAGTCTTAAACTAATAAGTAGTTCCATGTTTGTTTCTCACTGTTATTTCTTGGACCTCATTCAAGTAGTTCAGGAGACAAAAAGGTCTTCTAATACTTCCATCTCTTTGTGGATGTGCCACAGATTCTTGTGCTCTACACAAAGGCTTTAGTGTAATCAATGAAGAAGCAGTTTTTTTTTTGTTTGTTTGTTTGGTTGGTTGGTTTTTTTGTTTGTTTGTTTGTTTTTCCCTGCAACTCCCTTGCTTTCTCCATAATACAGCAAATATAGGCAAATTAGTCTTAAGTTCCTCCGTCTCTTCAAAAATCAGCGCTGCTCTTCTGGTAATTTTCATTTAATATATAGCAGAACCCTTGCTTGAACAATCTTAAGCATAACCTTGCTGGTTTGTGAAATAAGTACAAAGTACATGTAAAGCTATCCTTTCAAATGCCTCTGTTGTAATTTCCAAATTTGCTGGTATATTGAATGTAGTACTTTAAAAGCATCCTATTTTAGGTTTTTAGATAGCTCAACTGGAATTTGATCACCTCCACAAGCTTCATTTATTTTGTGGGTTTTTTTTTTTTGCTTTTTTTTTTATTTGTTTCTTTTTTGAAGGCAATTGGGATTAAGCAACTTGCCAATTGATATAAAGAACCATTTTCTTTTTCATTTTTATTTTTTTGCTTTATGGAGGTCAATTGGGGTTAATTTGGAGTCAATTTGAGGTCAATCGTGTCAAGTACCAGAGCTCAGATTTGAACTCAGGTCCTCCTGACTCCAGGGCTGGTGCTCTATTCACTGTGCCACCTAGCCAACCCACAAGCCTCATGTTTAGCAATGCTTTCTAAGGCCAGCTTGACTTCATTCTCTAACACGTTTAGCTCTAGATTAGTAATGGTGGATATCAGTATTCTTAAGACCCTTCTTGTATATTCCTTTTGTGTATTCTTGCCACCTCTTTTTAATCTTTTCTGATTTGGTTAAATCATACCATTTTTGTCTTTCATCCTGCCACTTTTTAAATGAAACTTCCCCTTGATATTGCTAAATCTCTTAAAAAGATCTCTTGTCTTTCCCATTCTGTTGTTTTCTTCTATTTCTTTGCATTACTCATTTAAGAAAGCCTTCTTATCTCTCCTTACTATTGTCTAGCATTCCTTGTTCAAATGTGTGTATCTTTTCCTTTCTCCTGTCCCTTTCAGTTCCCTTCTTTCTCTAGCTATTTGTAAAACCTAATCAGACATCCATTTTACTCATTTTCTTTGGATTATCTTTCTTCCTCCTGTACACAATATTGTGAACTTCTGTCTATAGTTCTCCATGGACTCTATCTACCAGATCTAATACCTTAAATATTCATCACCTACACTCCTTATTCATAAGGGATATCTAATGATTTTTCCCTATGTTCTTCAATTTAAGTCTAAATTTTGCAATGGGAAATTTATGATCTGATCCACAGTAAATTCCAGGTCTCATTTTAACAAAGTGTATATAGCTTCTCCACCTTTGGCTGCAAAGTATAAAATCATTTTTATTTCTATATTAACCTTTTGTTGATATCCATATGTAGGGTCATCTTCTAAGCTGTTGAAAAAGAGTGTTTGTTGTGACCATTGAGTTATATTGACAAAATTCTAATAATCTCTGTCCTTCTTCATTTAGTACTCAAAGGTCAAACTTGTCTGATACTCCCATTACCTTTTTATTTCCTACCACCCTAGCATTCCATTCAGTTACAGTGAATGTGGCATCCTTTTTTTTGGGGGGGGGTGTTATTTCTAGGAGATATTGTAGGTCTTTATAAAAGTAATCAAGTTTGGCTTCTTCAGAACTAGGGGATGAAGCACAGGCTAATATTACTGTGATTTTGAATCATTTGTTTTGGATTCAAAGGTATATAATTCAGTCATTTTTTAATTTAAATTTATTTATTTACTCTTAATTTCCAACATTCAGTTCTGCAATCCTTTGAGTTTCCATTTATTTTTCTTCCTCCCACTCCTCCCCCTTTCCCCCATGGCAGCATACAATTGAATATAGCTTCTCATTGAACATTGGTCAAGTTGTAAAGAAGTATTATGACCAAAGGAGTGAACAATGATAAAGAAGGGACAAAAACAAAACAAAACAACAAAAGAGAGAGAGCAAGTAGTTTGCTTCAATCTGCGTTCAGACTCTGTAGCTCCTTCTCTGGATGTGGATGTCCCTTTCTATCAAAGGCTTTTGTAGTTGTCTTCTAACCTTGTATTTCTGAGAGGAGCCAAGTCTATCAAAGTTAATTGTGACAGATACAATGTGTCTGTAATTATGTACATAGTTCTCCTGGTTCTCCTCTCCTCACTCAGCATCAGTTTATATAAGTCTCTGCAGGTTATTATGGTCTGTTCCTCATTTCTTATAGCTCAATAATATTCCATTACATTCACATACCATTACTTGTTTAGCTATTACTCAATTGGTAGGCATGACCCTTGATTTCTTTGCCACCACAAATAGAGACTGCTAAAAATATTTTGTACATATAGGTCTTTTTCCCACTTCTATGATTTCTTTGGGATACAGCCTTAGAAATGCTATTGCTGGGTCAAATGGTGTACACTTTTTATAGCCCTTTGTGCATAGATCCTGATTGCTCTCCAGGGTGGTTGGATCAGTTCACAACTCCACCAAAAATGCATTAGTGTTTCAATTTTTCCACAGTCTCTCCAGGATTTATCATTTTCCTGTTTTGTCATCTGAATCAATCTGACTGCTAAAATGTGGTATCTCAGAGTTGTTTTGATTTGCATTTCTTTAATCAATAGTGATTTAGTGCATTTTTTCATATGCTTATTTATATCTTTGATTTCTTTCTCTGAAAACTGCCTTTCCATGTCCTTTGACCATTTATCAATTGGGGGGTTGAACTATATTATCAAATATATTATTATTATTATATTATATTATATTATATATTATATATTTTCAAATTCTTTGAATTTTAGAAAAGAAGCCTTTATCAGAGACATTGGTTGTAAAAATTCTTTCCCAATTTTCCACTTTTCTATTGATTCAATATTTTTCTTAATTTCCATTTTATTAATGACTCCTTTGGTTTTAATATTTCTAAATTAGTATTTAATTGGGGATTTTCTATTTGTTCTTTTTCTACATTTTTCAGTTGCATGCCCAATTTATTGATCTCAATATTCTCTAGTTTATTCCTGTATGCATTCTGATATATACAACTTCACCTAAGGGCGCCTAGGTGGTACAGTGAACAGAGCACTGGCCCTGGAGTCAGGAGGACCTGAGTTCAAATCCAGCCCCAGACACTTAACACACAAAACTAGCCATGTGATCTTGGGCAAGTCACTTAACCCCAATTGCCCCCCACAAAAAAAAGCAAAAAAAAAAAAAAACTTCACCTAAGAATTGCTTTTGCTGCACCCAACACGTTTTGACACATTGTCTCATTATTGTCATTCTCTTAAATGAAGGTTCTTATTGTTTCTATGGTTTCGTGTTTGACGCATTCATTCTTTAGGATTAAATTATTTAGTTTCCAATTAGTCTTTAGTCTATCTTTCCATTGCCCTTTAGTGTGTATGATTTTTATTGCATCATGATCTGAGAAGGATGCATTTAATGTTTCTGCCTTTTTGCACTGAATTGTAAGGATGTTATGCCCTAGTACATGGTCAATTTTTATGTATGTCATGTACCACTGAGAAGAATGTATATTCCTTTTTATCCCCAATCAGTTTTCTTCAGAGGTTTATTTTATCTAGCCTCTCTAAGATTCTATTCACCTCCTTAACTTCTTTTTTGTTTATTTTGAGGTTATATTTATCAAGTTCAGAGAGAGAAAGATTGAGGTCCCCCACTAGTAGAATTTTGCTATATATTTCTTCCATTAACTCCCTTAACTTCTCCTCTAGAAATTTGGATCGTATACCACATGGTACGTATATACTTAGTAATGATATTGCTTCATTTTCAATGGTGCCTTTTAGCAGGATATAGTTTCCTTCCTTATGTCTTTTAATTAGATGTAATTTTGCTTTTGATTTATCTAAGATAAGGATTACTACCCCTACTTCTTTTTTTTTATTGTTTTTCTTCTTTAGCTGAAGCATAATGTTTTACTTCAGCCTTTTACTTTAATCTGTGTGTATACCCCTGTTTCAAATGTGTTTCTTGTAAATAGCATACTTTATGATTATGGTTTTTATTCTATTTTGCTGTCTGTCTCCGTTTTATGTGAGAATTCATCCCATTCACATTCAATGTTATGATTACTATCTGTGTCTTTATCTTCATTCTATTCCCTCCCCTGTTTAAGTTTTTATTTCTCCCTTCCCCACCTTAAGAGGTTTCCTTTTGACCACCACCTCCCACAGTATTCCCTCCCTATTAACCACCCCTCCCTTTTCATAACCTCCTCACTTACTACTTCTTCTTTCCCTTCTAATGACCCCCCAGTTTTCTTACACTTCCCCCTCCTACTCTCTGTAGGGCACAATAGATTTACATACTTAATGTAGTAGATTATTTCCTCCTCGAAGCAAAACCAATGAGAATAAGGTGCTAAATCAATTAGAGTGATATTGAAAGGGAAGGCTAGATTTGTTGAGGAAATGCTTGCATGGTCTGTGTATAATCAATAAGATATTAAGCCAGAGAAATTCTAGCAAGTACATAGAAGATACTACTCTATTTAAATTAACTGAGAATGTTTCTATTGTTAAGAAAAATGCAGAGCCCCAGGCCTTAGTCTTAGTTCATGTCTCCTCCTCATCTCCCCCATTGTCTACAGGAGGACTCATGAACTTTGGAAGTAATGACAGCTTCCCATCTTCCCTTACCACTATAGCAAAATTCCAGGAGCAGCTGATAATAGCATCTGAATAGTGAGAGAAGAAGAACTTGAATGCTGATGCAAAGTGTTACAATAAACCCAGAAATAAAATAAATGCCATATATAAGGGGAACATTTTGAGGATTGTAGTAAAAGAACTTCCAGGAACTGTGATTTATCCCTTTGCCTCTTAAACCTTAAAACACTTTCCTTTGAATCCTGCAAATACCTTTAGGATAGCATCTTGGTTCAGGGG
This sequence comes from Gymnobelideus leadbeateri, assembly GCA_011680675.1. NCBI lineage: Eukaryota > Metazoa > Chordata > Mammalia > Diprotodontia > Petauridae > Gymnobelideus > Gymnobelideus leadbeateri. The sequence goes on along the minus strand of WOXC01007188.1, from coordinate 138,614 downwards.
TAAAAGTTCTGTATCAGGTGTTCTTTACATATCACGTAAGAATACGTTGTTATTGTTCAGTTCTTTCAGTACTGTCTTACTCTTTGTGAATTCATATTGAACTTTTATTGGTTGAGATCCTAGAATAGTTTTCGAGTTCTTTCTCCAACTCATTTTATAGATGAGGGACCTGAGACACATGGGGTAAGTGAGTTGCCTAGGGTAACATAGCTAATAATTGTCTGAGGCCAGATCTGAAATCATAAAAGTGAGTCTTCTTGAACCCAGGGATGGCACTTTATGTACTCTACCACCTTGCTGCAACATTTTAGAAAGTACACCTTCATAAAAACTAAGTAGGTAGAATAATTGATATCAAGGGGGAAACAAACCACAAATGACTCATGAAAAATAGCATTAGGAAGATACATCTAATCCTTCATGGATAATCTTAGAGTTCTGTAGTGATGCAGTAGCCATTATTTGAGGACCCAAACTAAAAGTGGGAATGGAAACTAGGAATATAGTAAAAGAACATGGGTTACATCAAGATGCTTTTCATTCATTTCACTTTTCCATTGCTTTTCTGATCTGAGTAAGTTTGGTTGTTTCTTTCTCAAATGCAGCTATTAGCTTTAATCCAAATGTTGAAAGACTAAATAAAGCAAGAATTTTGTGAGAAAGATGAGAAAGAAGGGATTTCTTCCGTCAAACTTTATTCAAACATCTTCTTAAGCTATATCAATTATGTGATAGCTATACTAAGTTGCTAGCAAGAATTTTGCATTTAGGAGCGGCTAGGTGGTACAGTGAGTAGAACGCTGGCCCTGGAGTCAGAAGGACCTGAGTTTGGATCCAGCCTCACACACTTAACCCACACAAACAAAAACCTAGCTGTGTGACCTTGGGCAAGTTACTTAACCCCAATTGCCCTCCAAAAAAAGGAAAAAAAAGAATTTTGCATTTACAGTCAAAAGTCCTTGGTTTCAGGATGGCATAGGGAACATTGCCTCCCTTCTCTGAAATTCATTTTCTTAATCTACAAATGAGTAAAATTAGCCTTAAAATGCACTGAGGTACCTGTTTAGATATAAAATTCCACTGATATTATGTCTTCAGTCTAAGGTAGTAATACTGACCTGAATGACCAATAGCATAAAATGTAAGACACAAAGTGAATAATGTATAGAGAATTGGCATCACTATAAAGAACTACTACTTACACGTATCTAAGTGACCCTGGACATATAATAAAACTTACAGTGCTCTAGACACCTCTCTAAGATTGAGTTGCAAGAACAAAGGAATGGCTACTTATATCTACCATGTGTGTTTCCTATTTGGGAACCCCCTTTATAAATGAAATCACAAGCCTGTGTCCTATTGCTAGTCAATGATTGAGTGCTAGTCATTTATTTATCATTTAAATATTTCAACTTGTGACTAAATTCCAGAATTATCAGCTCTAGGAGAAAATGTTAGAAGCCAGAATGAAACAATTCAAGTGTTGTGGAGCCACAGTCATGATAACCCAATATTTAGCAACATTTACATTAAGGAATTGGAGGGCTTGGGATATGATATTCCAGAGGTTAGAGGAGCTAGGCGTACTACCAAGAATCACCACCTCAGCAAAACTGAGTATAATCCTTCAGGTGAGAAAAATTTACATTCAATGAGATAGATGACTTTTAAGCATTCTTTATGAAAGGACAAGAGGTGAATAGCAAATTTAGCTTTCAAATACAAGTCTCAAAAGAAGCATAAAAAGGTAAACAGAATAGATAAATCATAGGGGACTTAATAAAGTTGAACGTTTAAATTCCTACATGGAAAGAGGGTATTTGTAACACATAGGATCTTTCTCATTATTAGTGGAATTGGAGTATATATAGACACAGGGCAAAGGTGTGAACTGAATATGAAGGATGATATCTAAAAACCAAAATTGAGGTGTGAGAGATGAATGTATTGGAAGAAAGAGAGGTAGAAGGGGGTTAATTATCTCATGTAAAAGAGCTGAGAAAAAGCTTTTACAGTTGAGGGAAAGAGAGGGGGAAGTGAGAGGAAGTGGGTAATCCTTACTCTCATCAGAATTAGTTCAAAGAAAATAACATACAAACTCAGTTGGGTACAGAAATCTATGTTACCCTACAGGAAAGTAGGGGGAAATGGATGAGAGAAATTGAGTAACAGAAGGGAGGAAGATTTGGGGAGGTAGCTGCCCAGAAGCAAAACTCAGAAGCAAAACATTTTTGAGGAGTAACAGTGTGAAAAGAGAAAGAGAGTAGAATAAATGGGGGGGGAGGGGAAGGAATAGGATGGAGTGAAATACAAATAGCAATAGTAATAATAAAATAGTAATAGTGGGAAAAAAGTATTTTGAAGCCAGTTTCTCAGAAAAAGGTCTCATTTCTCAGACATATAGAGAACTGAACCAAATTTATAAAATGAGTCATTTCCCAAATGATAAATGATCAAAAGATATGAGCAGTTATCAAATATATCCATAGATATATGAAAAAAATACTATCTCATACCTATTAGATTGGCCAAAGGGACAGAAGTGGAAAATGACAAGTATTAGAGGGAATGTGGGAAAATGTAGACATCAGTGAATCGTTGTTGGAATTGTGAACTGATTAAACTGTTCTGTAAAGCAATTTGGACCTATGCCTAAAGAACTCTAAAACCATATGTACCCTTTGATCTAGCAATACCACTGCTAGGCCTGCATTCCAAAAATGATTGTAAACAAAGTAAAAAAGACCTATGGGCAAAAATATTTATACATGTTCACTTCTGGGGTCAAATAATTAGGAAATGAGAAGAAGCCCATCAATTGAGGAATTACTGTACAAGCTGTGGTAGATGATTATGATGGAACACTATTGTATCATAGAAAACGATGAACAGGTTGTTCTCAGGAAAAAAAAAAAACTGGAAAGATTTGTATGGGCTGATGCAAAGAGAAACATATTGTGTATAAAGAAATATCAATACTGTAAGATGATCTTCTATGAATGATTTAGCTATTCTCAGCAATAAAATAATCCAAGACAATTATGAAGGGCTTATGACAAAAATTTTGTCCATTTCTCAAAAAAAGTACTGATAGTATCTGAATACAAATGTAAGGAATTTTTGTTTTTACTTTATTTTTCTCCAGGGCTTTTTGTATCTGTTTTCTTTTACAACATGACTATTATGGACATGTTTTACATGACTACATATGTATAACCCATATTGAATTAGGGTGGGGAGAAGAAGCAAGATAATTTGGAACTCAGAGTTTTTAAAATGAACGTTAAAATAGATTTCCATAGGTGCGGCTAGGTGCTGCAGTGAGCAGAGCGTCGGCCCTGGAGTCAGAAGGACCTGAGTTAGGATCCGGCCTCAGACACAACGCACACACAAACAAAAAAAAACCTAGCCGTGTGACCTTGGGCAGGTTACTTAACCCCAATTGCCCTAAAAAAAAAATAGATTTCCATGTGACTGGGGAAACATAAAATACTAAATTAAAAAATACTTTTCTCAAAATAGAGAGCATAGAAATAAGTGATTTCCCTGAAGTAATTACTAGTATCTAACAAAAATCACCACCTAGCCTTATATGTAATGGAGATAAGCAAAAACAAAACAAACAAACAAAAACAGCTTTCACAATAAAATCAGGAGTGAAACAATAATGACCATCATTACCACTGTTCTTCAATATTATACTACAACTGCTAGTTTTAGTAATGAGGGAAAAAATTGAAATAATTAGAATACACAATGAAGAAACACAGTTCTCACTCTTTTCAGATGATATATCAGTATGCTTAGAGAAACCTGGGAGAATCAGCTAAAATTCTTATGGAAATAATTAACAACTTTAGCAAAGTTGTAGGATATAAAGAAACCAATGTAAATCATTAGTATTGTTTTATATATTACTAACAAAGCAGCTAGAAGAAAAAGAGAAAAATTACATTTAAAAGAACTGTATGGCAGAATAGAAGCACAACTTGGCATGAGCTCCTGCTCCAATCACTTCCAATACATACAAAATATGACTCTAAATAATTTTTTTAGAGCTACAGAACCCACAAAGTGACACAGAGAAAAAAATCATCCACTGAAGGCAGCCTAGCAGGCCAATAGGAAAGGTTTATCACACTGATCTGGGAGCCAAGCACTGTAACATATGAGCAGTGTGATTCTGCCCCCAGGGCATCCCCTAGCAGAAGTGGCCAGAGCAGACTTCAAAAGAGTGAATCACCAGCAGCTGTGGTGGTTTACAGACTTCTCAACCCATAAATGCCTAAGACAAAGTAAAAGGTCACTGTGGAAGTCTTTTGGAACAGGGGGGATAGAAGAGCATGATCTGGCTCCTGCCCCTGGGACAAGAAGTGGCAGAGGTGCAGCAGCTGAACTACCCTGCTGCCTCAGGACCACCTGGCCTACAGATTGTAGGGAGAACAAGTGACCATTCAGAGGGTAATCACTATTGCTCTAACCTGCTTGGATCTGGGTTATCATCTTGGGTGCTGGTCCTGGGGTGTGTGGCCAGTGATCCAGAGATGTAGAAAGGGCAACCTCCTAATAGCTTTGGCAGCTATGAAAACCCCAGCAATCTGGGACAAAGTTCTTCCCATTTTGTAAGCAGAGTTCTACATTGACAAAAAGTTCAAAAGTCAAGAAATTGGCTGGCAATATGAGCAAGCAGAGAAAGCACAAGCAGACCATAGAATACTCTTTGGGGGAAAAAAAGGATTGATGCATGGACCAGGATGAAGACAGCAAAGTCAGAACTCCTGTATCAAAAGCATCCAAGAAAAATATCAACTGGCTACAGGCCATAGAGGAGCTAAAGAAGGATTTTTAAAGTCCAGTAAGAAAAGTGGAGGAAAAATTGGGAAGAGAAATGAGAATGATGCAAGAAAACCATGAAATGTGAGTAAATGGCCTGCTAAAGGAGATCCAAAAATACACTGAAGAAAATAACACCTTAAAAATTAGACTAACTTAATAGGTAAAAGAGGCCCATAAAGCCAGTGAGGAGAAGAACGCCTTAAAAAGATAAATTGTCAAGAGGGAAAAGCAACTTTAAAAACTCACTGAAGAGAATAACTGCATCAAAATTAGATTGGAGCAGTTGGAAGCTAATGACTTTATGAGAAATCAAGATACTATAAAACAGATTTTTTAAAATGTGAAAAATAGAAGGCAATGTAAAATATCTCATTGGAAAACCACTGACCTTGAAAATAGATCATTAAAAAATTATTGAACTACCTGAAAGCCAGGATCAACAAAGAGCCTAGACACCATGTTTCAAGAAATTATCAAGCAGAATCACCCTGATATTCTAGAACCAGAAAGCAAAATAGAAATTGAAAGAATTCACCAACCCCCTCTTGAAAAATATCTGCCCTCCCCCTCCAAAAAAAAGCAACTCCTAGGAATATTATAGCCAAATTCCAGAGTTCCCAGGTCAAGAAGAAAATACTGCAAGCAATCAGGAACAAGTAATTTGAGTATTGTGAAAACACTATCAGGAAAACCCAAGACCTAGCAGCTTCTACATCAAGGGATTGAGGGCTTGGAATATGATATTCTGGCAGTCAAATGAGATAAGACTAAAACCAAGAATTACCTATCTAGCAAAATTGAGTATAATGCTACAAGGGAAAATATGATCATTCAATGAAATAGAGGATTTTCAAGCATTCTTGATGAAAAAAAAACAGAGATTAAGAGAAAATTTGACTTTCAAATACAAGAAGCAAGAGAAGCATGAGAAGGTAAACAGAAAAAAGAAATCATAAAGAACTTATTAAAGTTGAACTATTTACATTCCTACATGAAAAAACAATTTTAACTCATAAAGATTTTCCTATAATGAGGATTGTTGAAGGGTATATGTATGTATGTATGTATGTATGTATGTATGTATGTATGAGTGCATGGATGGATGGATGGATGGATACATACATATATGTATGTGTAGTAGGTTATATGTGTATATAAATATATATGTGTGTGTGGGTATATGTGTGTTAATGTAGACATAGAAAAAGGGCACAGGGTGAGTTGAATATGAAGGGATGATATTTAAAAAATAAAATTACTAAGTGAGAGAAGAATTTATTGGGAGAAGCAGAAAGGGAGAGATAGATTAGTGTAAATTGTCTCATAAAAGAGGCAAGAGAAAAATGTTATAATGGCGGGGATGAGCAGGAAGGTGAAAGGAAATGGGACAAACTTATTCTCATTGAATTTGGCTTAATGAGGGAATAACACAGACACTCAACTCAGTATCTTACCCTACAGGAAAATAGGGGGGGTAAGGGATAAGAGGGGCAATGAAAAAAGGGAGGGCAGATAGGGGAAGAGCATAGTTAGAGGCAAATATTTTGGAAAGGGATAGGGTCAAAGCAGAAAATAGAATAAGTAGGGGTGCAATAGAATGGAGGTAAACACAGTCTTTCATAATATAACAACTTTGGAAACGATTAGGGTAACTACACATGTACAACCTATATTGAATTGCTTATCTTCCCAGTAGAGGGCAGGTGAGGAGGGAAGCAGGGAAAAAAATCTAAAACTCAATATTTTAAAAACAGATGTTTAAAAAATATTTTACATGAAACTGGGAAATAAGATATAGAAGCACTGGGATATAGAAATCCATCTTGGGGGCAGGGCCAAGATGGTGGAGTAGAAACAACACTTCCAAGGTGCTCTCTCCCACACCACTTCAAAATCATGTAAAAGGGGGACTCTGAACAACTTCTGGAGCTCCAGCACCCACAGAACAACACAGAGAAGCTAACCTCCCACAGAGGACAGCCCAGAAGCCTGGCAGGGAGCAGCCAGCACAGCATGCTGGGAGCCGACAGCACAGCGCCCTGGGAGCCGAAAGCGAAGTGCTCTGGGAGCCAAGCCAAGGCCCACCTGAATTGGGGTTTTAGCCCCATGGCAGGGCCAGCTGCCTGGAGGGTCCCCAGAACACCAGCAGCTGTGGGGATTCCAGAATTATCAACACAGATATGCCTAGGACAAAGTGAGATGTTAGTGTCCTATGGACTTTGGGACCAGTATTTGGGGAATGAGTTGACTTCTTCACCTGGGGCAAGAAGCAGCGGAGCAGACACAGCACAGATGCCATTTTGAAGCTTTGGTGGCAACTTCAGCTCCTGGCCCTCCAACTGTAGGGAGATCCAGCTATTAGTCTGGGGGTTAATAGCTCTTGCTTTAACCTCCCTGGATCTGGATTACAGTATGCGGTGGAAGTCTAGGGGTGGGTATCCAGCTTACCAGAGCATGTGGAGGCTTCACAGAGGCCATCCAATTAACACCTCTGGAAATTGTGAAGACCCCCAACATTTGGGACGGAAGCTCCACTGTCTGGTGACAGAGTCCTACTGTGGCAAAAAGCCCAAAAGTTTAGTAATTAAGTGGCAACATGCCTAGGCAAAGGAAACAAAATAAACAGAAGACTTCAAAATTAGACTCCTATTTTGGGGGCAAAGAGGATCGAAGTATGAAACAGGAGGAAGACTGTGAGGTCAGAAATCCTGCACCAAAAGACCCAAATGAAAATATGAGCGGGTTACAGGCAATGTAGTCAATGAGTCTAAATTGACTACAATGACAATGAGTCTAAAAACCAAATAAGAGAAGTGGAAGAAAAACTGGGAAGAGAAATGAGAAGGATGCAGGAAAAGTATGAAATGAGGGTTAACAGCCTGACTGAGGAAAATAACACCTTAAAAAATAGACTAACTCAAATGGCAAAGGAGGCTCAAAAGGGCAATGATCAGAAGAATGCCTTAAAAAGCCTACTTTGGCAGATGGAAAAAGAATCTCTAAAGCTAACTGAGAAGATTCATACCTTCAGAGTTAGACTGGAGCAAATGGAAGCTATTGAATTTGTGAGAAATCAAGATGCTGTTAAACAGATCCAAACACATGAAAGAATAAAAGGCAATGTATAATATCTCATGGGGAAAACCATTCACCTGGAAAATGAATCCTGGAGAGATAATTTAAAAATTATTGGACTACCTGAAAGCCATGATCAAAGAAATAACCTAGAAATCATTCTTCAAGAAATTCTCAAGGATATTTGCCCTGATGTTTTAGACCCAGAGGGCAAAATAGAGGTTGAAAGAATCCACAGATCACCTCCTCAAAAAGATCCCAAAAAGAAAACTCCTAGGAATATTGTAGTCTAGTTCCAGAATTCCCAGATCAAGGAGAAAATATGACAAGCATCCAGGAAGAAACAATTTCAATATTGTGGAAACACAATCAGAATAGCACAGGACCTGGCAGCTTCTACACTGAGGGATTGAAGGGCATGGAATATGATATTCCAGAGGTCAAAAGAGCTGGGATTAAAACCCAAGAATTACGTACCCAGCAAAACTGAGTATTTTGTTTCAGGGGAAAATATGGTCCTTCAGTGGAATGGAGGACTTTGAAGCTTTCTTGAGGAAAAAACAGAGTTGAATAGAAAATTTGACATTCAGACACAAGAAGCAAGAGATGCTTGAGAAGGTAATCAGGGAAATGAAACCTAAGGAACTTATCAAAGTTGAACTATTTACATTCCTACATGGAAAAACAAGAACTTTGACTGATGAAACATTTTTCAGTATGAAAATAATTGAAGAAGGGTATATGGGCATATGAATACATATGTGAATGTATGTTTATATGTTTACTGGTATACAAGGATAGAGGGCACAGGTTGAATTTGGTGGGAAGGGATAATACTTAAAGGATGAAGTTAAGAGGTGAGAGAGGAACATGGCAAGAGGAGATGGGGAGAGACAGGGTAGGGTAAACTATCTCATGCAGAAGAGGCAAGGGGAAGTGGAGAAGAATAGGAAGGCAAAAAGGCAAAAGCATATTCTCATTGAATTTGGCTCAGGGAGAGAATGACATACATACTAAATGGTATATCTCACCCTGCTGGAGAATAGGGGGAAGGGGGATGAGTGGGAGGAGGAAAGAGGGGAGGGCATTCTGGGGGGAGGGGAGGTTGGAAGTACCCACTATCAAAGAGGGACTGGATCAAAGTAGGGAATGGACCAGGTGGGGTTTGGAATGGGTGGGAGGGAAATATAAGCAGTCTTTTACAATATATCTACTATGGTAATGTTTTGCATAGCTATACATGTACAACACATACTGAACTTCTTAAATTCCCAGAGGGAGTGGGTGACAAGGGAGGAAGGGAATGGATCTGATATTCAAAGTTTTAAAATTAAATGTTTCAAATATATACAATTACTAATATTAATACTATTTTGCATGTAATTGGCAGATAAGATGTGTAGGTATTGGGTCATACTGATTCACCTTGCCCTAATGGTAAAGTCACAGGGGGTATGGGAGAAGATATGGGAGAGATCAGATTGGATGAGGGGATATCTTGTAGGACTGCTATTCTGGGGTGGTGGGTAGGGGAAAAATGGGGAAAAATTGTAACTCAAAATCTGGTGGAAATGAATGCTGTAAACCAGAAGTTAATAAGCATTTGTTTAAAATCTCTTAAAAATTAAAAAAAAATATCCATTTCCATCTTGCTGTACTTGAAAGTTGTGAATGGGGGGTGGGTAATGGGGGAAGATATAAGGGAGAACAGATTGGCGGAAGTGATATTAAGTAGGCTTGGTATTTTGGGTGAGGAGTAGGGGAAATACATAGATAAAAAACTGTACTTCAAAATCTTGTGGAAACGAATGCTGAAAACTTAAAAACAAATAAATAAACTTTAAAAAATAAAATAACTGTATGCCATATAGAATATTTGGGAATCTATCTGCCACAATAAACCTGGAAACTATATGAACACAATTATTAGAATATTTTCACAGAAAGAAAAATAAAAATAATTAAAATAATATTCATTGCTCATGGGTAGTCTGAGCTAATATAATAAATGTATAATTCTACTTAAATAAATTTACTTATTCTGTAACATATAAATCAAACTATCAAAATTATTTTTAGAGCTAGAGAAAATTGATAAAATTTATCTGGTTGTATAAAAGGTCAAGAATGTCAAAGGAATTAGTGGGGGGGGGGGAAGTGAGGGGGGCGGGGAATGCAAAGGAAGGTGGCCTAGCTGCACCAGATCAAAAACTGCATTTTAAAGCAACTATCATCAAAACCAAAAGATATTTGGCACTGGCTAAGTAATAGAGTGGTGGATCAGGGGAATAGATTGGGTACAGAAGACACACTAGTAAATGGCAATACTAATATACTGTTTGATAAACACAAAGACTCCAGTTTCTGGGATAAGATTTCACTATTTCACAAAAAAAACTGCTGCTGGGAAACTGGAAAACAGTATGGCAGAAACCAGGTATAGACCCACATCTTACACTGTATACCACAGTGAGTTCAAAATGGGTACATGATTTAAACATAAAGGATGATAGAATATGTAAATTAGGAGTGAAAGGAAGAGTTTACCTGTCATATCTACGAAGAATGGCAGAATTTATGAACAAACAAAAGATAGATAACATTATGAAATGGGAAAAGGATAATTTTGATTACATTAAATTAAAAAAGATTTTGAAGAAAGCCAATGCAACTGATTAGGAGGAAAGCAGAAAGCTGGGAAACAATTTTTACTTCCATTTACTTTGATCTGCTTCCACCTACTTCCAAACAATACTTTACTTTCATTGTGTCTGATAAAGGCACCATTTCTTAAATATATTAAGAACTGAGTCAAGGGGTGGCTAGGTGGCACATTGAGTAGAGCGCTGGCTCTGGAGTCAGAAGGACCTGAGTTTGGATCTGGCCTCAGACACTTAACACACACACACAAAAAAACCAAAAAAACCTAGTTGTGTGACCTAGGACAAGTTACTTAATCCCAATTGCCCTCCAAAAAAAAAAAAAAAAAAAAAAGAACTGAGTCAAGTGTATAAGAATATAAGCCATTCCTCATTTAATAGTTAAAGGATATGAATAGGCAATTTTCAGATGAAATAAAAGCTATCTAGAGTTACATGAAAAAAAATTCTCTAAATCTCTATTAATTAGAGAGATGTGAATCAAAACAACTCTAGGGTACTATCTCACACATATTAGGTTGGCTAGTATAAAAAAAGAACAGAAAATGATAAATGTTGGAGATTTGTGAAAAATTGAACACATGCATTGTTGGTGGAGTTGCAAACTGATCCAACCATTGTGGAGAGCTATTTGAAACCGTGCACAATGGGATTAAGATCTTTGCATACCCTTTGATCAAGCTAATGTCACTGCTAAGTCTATATTTCAAAAAGATCATAAGAAAAGGAAAAAAAGGACTCTCATGTAAGAAAATATTTATAACAGCTCTTTTTTTGGTGACAAAAAATTGGAAATTGTGGGGATGCCCAGCAGTTGGGAAATGGCTAAATAAGTTGAGGTATATGAACGGAATGACAAACTATTGTGCTTTAAGAAATTATGAGCAGGCAGATTTCAGGCAGAAAGATTTACATGATTTACAACTGATTCTGAGTGAAAGGAACAAAATAAGGAGAACATTTTACACAGTAATATTAACATTGTGCAATGACCAGTTTTGATAGAATTATCTCTTCATATGAATACAATGATCTAAGACAATTTCAAAAACTCATGACAGAACATTGCTATCCATTTAGAGAAAGAACTGTGGAGTTTGAATTCAGTTCAATGAGTACTATTTTCTCTTTTTTCTGTTTTAGTTTTCTTTCTCATAGTTATTTTGTTCCAATTCTTTCACAATATGACTAATATGGAAATATGTTTGATATGATTGTACATGTACAGTGTATATTAGATGACTTGCTTTCTTGGGAGGGTGGAGGGAGAGAGAGAAGGAAAATTTGAATCTCAATATCTTATAAAGCAAATATTTATAAAATACTTTTATGTGTAATTGGAAAAATAAAATAGTATTAAGTGAAAAAAAGTAAATTTTACTCTTTCCTCATTGTCATTTCTTTATGAGCATGTATCCCTGCTCCCTTAGATGTTTTGGAAAATAAGATGTTTTGGCAATTTTTGTTCCTCTACCATTTCTCCAGGTGGACTAATGCATAACTGGTGGAATATGGGGTATTTCTACCTAAACCTTCAACCCTACAGAAAATATGGAGGTACTGTTCATTTCTCCAGGGAATAAAGACCAAAATTGGGACAAGTAACATAAGTCAACCTGGAGTTAGAGAAACTTGCTGTCCATGTATTGGACAAGAAGGTTTCTCAAAAGCCCAGGTGACCTCCTATGTGTAATCTCAGAGGCATCTAAATGCTATCAGTACAAGAAAATCATTCAGAAATGTCAGTTTCCTTTCCCGGATGGATTGCTTTGACAATTTACAGAAGCACTTAAATGGCAGAACCAGTATATTAACCTTCATTTGGCAGGTCACTGCAGGGCTTTAACAAGGAAATAGCATTATCCTATATGTTTGTCGTGTATAGAGTTTAATGCTGGAAATAAGTCTAATAATTAAATTTATCAATTTATAGAATGATTAAAAAGTATTTACTACTAAATAAATCTATTATGCATAAAACATTGTTTTCTTATACTTTCACCAAAGATCTCCTTGATATATAATTTTTTATAAAATTTAATACAGATGGAGATATGGACACATTGTCATTTCTTTGTTTTACTTTCTTCAGAAGTAATAAGGTATTTTCTTTAGTTTTTTAAATTTTTTTTTTAAATTTTCTTTAGTCTGAGTTGTATATTGGAGAAAGTGTTCTCTGGAGTTCTATCAGTAAACCATCATATTATTTGTAAATATAGTTTATTTTGCCTCCACTTTTCCTACTGTCGCATATTTGCTTTGTGACCCTGAGCAATTCATTTAAATTCCCAGTGCCCTGGGCAACTCTCTACATCTGTAAGTTGCAGAAAATATACTTCTTTGCATTGGTAGAGTTTCCTCAACCAAAAATTTTTATCCCAAAGAAATTACAGATCTAATTTCTATCCCTATTATTTTCCCCCCTTCAGCATTTTATGCACTTTTCTGTTTTATATATCTTAGGAATTAATCCTTCCATGACCTTAAAATTGTGTTGCCTCCAGCATGGAGCCCTTCTGTGTTTCACACTTGCTTAGTCAATCTGCTCTATTCATCCTTCTTTTTTTGCCATTTCTCTTTCCTCATGCAGTACATCAGGAACTAGAATGTTAGGGTATGAATTTGGTAGTGCCACTCCATTAAAATATTCTATCATAGAAATCTTAAAGAAATTAAAAAAAAAAAAAACTCTCTCATTGTCCATACTTGTATTGTCTCCTTTCAGTCTGATCCAAGAGTGGCCTCAAGATAACCACACTTAATTGGGTCTCCAGGTTCTTGCTTTCTCTCTGACACTCTATCTCTCTGTCTCTTTCTTTCTCTGTTTTTTTCCCTATCCTTTTCTTCCTCAATTTATACAAAATATCATTTTATAACAATACATTATATGAAAATAAGATATTTAACATAAATTAAATCTTCTCTTTTTATGATAAAGGATGGTAAAGAGAATAGAGATAAACTCTTGAAGTCAGAAGGACTGGAATCTGGGTCTGTCATTGAAACTCTGAGAGTTCTTATCAGTTTATAAGAGTATATATGTTTCAGAGAAGATGAAGGTGGATGAAATTCCTTTATTCTAGAGTTCCCTATACCAATGAAAATACCAGTTCAGTCAACATCACTATTTTATGAAACAGCACTGAACACAGCCTTCTACTATTCTGCTATATAAGTTTATATTCTAAACCACGATTCACATGACCAACTTTTCTTTCTGGCAAGGATACAGTGTTTTTAGCTGAAGTGTTTTCTAGGAATTTTTGGTTTTCTTTTGGCAATTTGTCAAAATCCATTTAACTACTTAGGCAATATAACATTCTGGGCTAATGCTTGTGCTTTGATTTATTTCCCATTTTTTAATATCAGCAGTTCATTAGACCTGCTTCAATCTTCAATCAAGACCTGCACCAGATCTTCTTTTCATACTTTTTTTGCTTTCATATTGGTATTGGTTTTGATGTTCCCTCTAGTAAGTTGATGGATGATAATATACAGAAAATTGTTTCGTATATGACTATTATATTAGTAACAAGTCACTTCCTGTCAAAATTAATTATTTTTGTGGGGAGATCTTTGCCATATACTGTCCATTCTGGCAATTTTACTGAAGAATTTGTTTCTCTTTGTTAGGTGAGATGCTTTGCAGTTTTTAAGCCTTTGACTTTTCTTCACAACTATTGAAATATATTTTCCAAAATATTTTTCATCTTTTCCAATACTCACTTTTTGCATTGAATCAGATGTCTTAAGGTATATATTGATATAATTTACAGATTCACATCAAGTTTTTTGTAGAATATATTATTATCTTTATGCTGTACAATAGTAGGGGACACATAAATCACAAATCATACCCATTTTAATCTTTTTACAAATTTTTTATCACCACTACCTTCTCAAATTATTGTGAATATACTGGTTTATTTATATGTTAGAATATAGTGGGATTTAAGTTTTGTGAGGTCAGTTGTTAATAATATTGTCCTGTTTCATATGTTTGTCTTTGTATTCTTAGCACAGGGACTTAGATATAGTGTGCCCTTAATAAATACTATGTGTTGAGTTGAGAAAAATTACCAAGTGTCCATGAAATTGTGTTTCTTGATGTCATTGGTCCATAATAAAATTAATTCTCCTATATCTTTTATCTTCTTTTCTGTGGAGAACCTATGATTGGTTCTTCCATTCAGCTGTAAATTTCTTTTGTATTCTGGCTTCACTTATGAGAAGGATTTTTAAACGTTTTGTGTCATGGACCCCTTTGCCAGACTTATGAAGCCATAATGTTTTAAATATATAAAATAAAATGTGTAGGATTTGAAGGGAAAGCAATTATATTGAAATTCAATTATAAATGCATTATTTTTGCTATTTTGGAGGGCAATTGGTATTAAGTGACTTGCCCAAAGTCACACGGATAGTATTTGTGTCAAGTGTCTGAGACCAGATTTGAACTCAGGTCCTCCTGCCTCCAGGGCCAGTGCTCTGTTTACTGCACCACCTAGCCTCCCCTCAAAGCTTTATTTTAAATGTAGTTCTTGGAGCCCTATTTGAGAACCCTTGACTTAAAGTAAGAATGTTAAGATTGGCATTTTCCAGTTCTTTTACTAATGTCATCTTAATAGTCACTAGATAAGGTGGTCAGAGTTAAAGTACAAAAAAGTAATTTAATATTTCTAAATTTTCTGAGTAATTTCTGATTCATAGCACTATCTTCCATTTTGTCTCCTTTGTTATAATCACTATAGAGGCCAAAATGGGCAACATAGGACTGAGATCATTTTGTACTTTTAGTTGTTTCTTCCTTGACATTGACAAAGAATTCATTACGAAGTGACCAGCCTTCCACAGACAAGCTTCATCATATTCTCTAAGGTTGGTCCAAAGCAAATACATTTCTGCTATTAGAACTGGACCCAGAGTCATTTTGATTTCAAGAATTCAGGGTTATTTGCATGCCACAATGAGTTATGGCAGTAGAACTTTGTGCAAGATAATAAAATTGATTATATAAAGAATAATTAAGGAAATATCAATGTGAAATCATGTGGTACTGGCTAAAAGTACCATAAGAGTTCAGAAAAAGAGAGATTAATGCAGGATCTTGCATGTGGTAGAACAGTAAATTGGTTAATGGAAGAATTAGAGTTTGAAGTAGACCTAGAATCTTTGGGTAACATCATGGTAGATGGTGAGAATAAAGAAGTACATTCCAGTAGAAAGGCAAAAATCACATGAGATGAAACCCAGAAATAAGAATAAACAGAAAAGCATACCGATTGCTTTGTTCTCTTTGATAATGATATTTGGGATAACGTGAATGTCATCCACATTTATTTGTGCTTATGAAACTGTTTTGGTTTAAGGGTCTATCACTCATTCTTTCATTTAATAAGTACACAAAGAGAACATCTATTATGTGTAGATCATTTTTCTTGATGCTGCAAAAAACAAAAACAAACAAAAAAAAAACCATGGGTCTATAATTATGAAAGACTTAGGTCCTCTGATAAAGACAATGATATAAGGTAGTTCCAAAAGACCCATGATAAAAAAATGTTATCTACTTCCAGAGATAGAACTGATGAATTTTGAGTGCCAATTCAAGAACTTTTAAAAACTTTATTTTTCTTGTGTTTTGTATGTCTGTTTTCTTCTGCAGGATGACTGAAATGAATATATACATATATCTATATATATCTATATATATCTATAGATATATATAGATATATATTTTGCATGTCTTTACAAGAATAATCAATATCCTAGTGGTTGCCTTCTCAAGGGTTGGGGCAGGGGAAGGAGGGAGGAGAGAATTTGGAACTTGAAATTTAGAAAAATGAATGTTAATTTATTTAACAAAATAGATAAAAGTATATTTTTAAGAAAAGGATTTCTAAGTTTCAGTTGTCCTCTAGGAGTTTCTGAATCCTTTCTAAGTATTCACATTTATATTGTAGCTTTAACTACACATATAAACATAATGTTATATTATAATTATATAATAATAATATATTATTAATTATATAAAATATAATATAAACATAGATGCATTTGCATATATATGCAGTACTTATACATTTATAATGATGGATAAAATCATATTACTTCCATACAACGTCTGACATGAATTACACAATGTGCATTTATGAAGTGCCAGCTATGTTCCAGTTATTGAGGAATGCATTAGAGATACAAGAGAGACAAAACAAACAGCAGTCCATTCATTTAGAAACAAATTAAAGTTTTCCCCACTTAATAGTTTTTTTTTTCCAATTACACACAAAAATAGTTTTGAACATTCACTTTGAAAAGATTTTGAGATACAAATCTCTCTTCCTTCCCACTCCACTCCCCAGCACAGCAAGCAATCTGATATAGGTTATTCATCTACAACTAGGTTAAATATATTTCCACATTAGTCATGTTGAGGAAGAAGAATCAGAACAAAAGGGAAAAAACCATAAAAAACGAACAAACAAAAAAAGTAAAATTCCTGTTTTCCAGTTTTCCCAGTAGTTTTTGGCACATAGTGAATTCTTATCCCAAAATTTGGACTTTGAATTTATCAAACAGTAGATTATTGTAGTCACTAGCCACTGAGTACAGTGTCTTGTGTACCTCACCTATTCCACTGATCTGACACCCTCTACTTCTTGGTAAGTACAAAGCATTTTTTTTTTTTTGCTCTTTGGAAGGCAATTGGAGTTAAATGACTTGCCCAAGGTCACATGCCTAGTATTTCTGTTAAGTGTCTGAGGCCGGATTTGAATGTAGGTCCTCCTGACTCCAGGGCCAGTGCTCTATTCACTGTGCCACCTAGCCACGCTACAGTACAAAGCTTTTTTGATGATTGTTGCTTTATAAGGCAGTTTTAAATCTGGTTCAGGTAGGCCACCTTCCCTTGCATTTCTTTTCATTATTTACCTTGACATTCTGGACCTTTTTTTTTTTCCAGATGAATTTTGTTATTATTTTTTTCTATTTCTATAGGATATTTTTGGTATTTTGATTGGTATGGCACTGAATAAGTACATTTAAATGAGAATTTAGGTAGAATTGACATTTTCATTATAATACCTTTGCCTACCCATGAGCATCTGATATTTTCCCAATTATTTAAATCTGACTTTATTTGTGTGAAAAGTGCTTTGTAATTGTGTTTATATAATTCCTGGGATTGTCTTGGCAGGAAGACTCTTAATTATTGTTTATTGTCTAGTTACTTTAAATTAAATTTATCTTTCTATTTCTTGCTACTGGGCTTCATTAGTAATATATATTAAGGTTGATGATTAATTTGGATTTATTTTACATCATGCAACTTTACTAAAGTTGTTAATTTTTTCAAGATATTTTTAGTTAATTCGCTAAGTATACCATCATATCATCTGCCAATAGTGATAGTTTAGTTTCTTTATTACCTATTCTAGTTCCTTCAATTTATTTTTCTTCCTTATAGCTAAAACAATCATTTCTAGTGCAATATTGAATAACAGTTGTGATAATGGGCATTTTTATTTCATCCTTGTTATATTGAAAATGCATCTAGCTTATCCTCATTACATATAATTTGTGTTGATAGTTTTAGATAGATGTTACTTACCATTTTAGTGAAAACTCCCTATATTCCTATATTCTCTAGTGTTTATAATAAGAATGGGTATTGTGTTTTGCCAAAATCTTTTTCTGCATCTATTGAGATAATCATATGATTTCTGTTAATTTTGTTATTTATGTGGTCAATTATACCGATAGTTTCTCAATGTTGAACCAGTACTGCATTCCTGGTATAAATCTCACCTTCTCATAGTGTATTATCCTCATGATAAGGTGCTATTATGTCTTTGCTAATATTTTATTTAATTTTTTGCATCTATATTCATTAGGTAAATTGGTCTATAATTTCCTTTCTCTATTTTGTGTCTTCCCAGTTTAGGTTTCAGCACTATATCGGTATCATAAAAAAGAATTTGGCAAGACACCTTCTTTTCCTAATTTTCAAAATAGTTTATATAGCATTGGAATTAATTGTTCTTTAAGTGTTCAGTAGAATTGACTTTAAAAAAAGAACAAAAAATCGGGGTGGCTATGTGGCACAGTGAATATAGCACTGGCCCTGGAGTCAGGAGGACCTGAGTTCAAATCCAGCCTTAGACACAACACAAAATTAGGCATGTGACCTTGGGCAAGTCACTTAACCCCAATTGCCTTACCTTCCCTCCTCCAAAAGAGCCAAAAAAAAAAAAAAGAACTGACTTTTAAATATATCTGGATTTTTTTTTTCTTATGCAGTTCATGACCTATTCAATTTCTTTTCCTTCAATAAGGTTAAGTACTTTATTTCTTCTTACATTAATCTAGGCAATTTATATTTTTAAATATTCATCTATTTCACTTAGATTGTCAAGTTTACTGGCCTACAGTCATGCAAAATACTTCCTAATTATCTGAATTAACTTTTCACTGGTGGTAATTTCACCCTATTCAATTTTGAAGTTGTAAATTTGGATTTCTTCTCTTTTCAAAATCAAGTCAACTAAAAGTTTAACAATGTTATTGACCTTTTTTTTTGTAAAACCAACTTTTAGAAATGGAAACAACTATGTATAAACAGGTTATATACAAGAAAAAATTGAAGGCTTTAAAAATGTTTTTGTTTTTTCTTCAGAGGGAAGGCAATATGATTAGAATGATTTTGAAAAGCTTCTTATAGTTGAGATTTTTGCTGAGCTATAAAAGAAACCAAGTAAGCCAGGAGTAGGAGGTGAGGAAATAAAGCATTCTAGGCAGGGAACAGCCAATGAAAAATCTTAGAGTAAGACGATGGAATGTTATATGTGAGGGCATGCAAGAAGACTAATGCCACTGGATCGTGAAGTAAGGAAGAAAGGATGTGGAAGGGTAAGAAGAGACCAGATTATTGAGGGCTTTGAAAGCCGAAGGATTTTATATTTGATCATGGTGGTTAAAGGGAGATACTGCAATTTGTTGAATGGGGGGGGTGGGTAGGACAGAGTCAATATGGTTAGACCTGTACTGTACGAAGATGAATTTTATATTTGAGGATTTAGAATTGAGTTAGACTTGAGACAGAAGACCAACTAGCAAGCTAATCCAAAAGTTCAGGTGTTAAGGTGATGAGGACCTCTAAAAGGGTAGTGGAAATGTCAGAAAAGTGGTGGCATGAAGATAAAAAATGACTCTATTTGCAAATTGATCAAATATGATTGGGGAGAGAGAGTGAGGAATGAAAGATTCAAGCAATTTTGTGAGCCTGGATGGCTGGGAGTATGTTGATGCCTTCAAACACCTCAGCCAGGAAAAGGGAAGATTTTTTGGGAAAATGTGAGTTTTGTTTTGGGCACACAGAGTTTAATATGTCAACAGACATTAAATTTGTGATGTCTATCATAGGTGAGGAAATGGAGGCTGAAAGATTAAGTGACCTGACCTTGGAAATATGTCCATGTCAAAAGCAGGATTTGAACCTAAGTCTTTCCTGACTCAAAGTCCAATAATCCAAACCATGATTCAAATAGCTATAATAAAAGGTGGTATATGTTAATGTCACAATATTATAAACATTTGAAGGAGGGAGACATCATCTCGAATCTCTGATGGTGGGATGAGCAGTGATGGCTTCATCCAAGATTATATTATCAAAAGCTTTCTTAAGCTTATTTTTATTTCTGCCAGTGCTTAGGATAATGAGTTCCATATATTTAATACTTGCTCCATGAATTATTCCTTCCTTTCACTATCCATTCCTAAATCTACCTTCAGGAAATGTCAGAAAGTTTCTCCTAATTGTGACATTTTGAGATGTAGACAACACATCTATATTTTCCTCCCCATGTTTTCATGATTTGCTAAATTTTGATCATATAATTTTTCAACCTCAATGTTCCAGTGCATTATTTTCCCTTTTGTGATTATAGCCTTGGTTTATAGTTTTTAAAGTTGCATAGTCTATACTTTTTGATCAAAATTGGAAGTTCTGAGAGTAGGAAACTTCTCTGTATCACTTATATAGTCTAATTTTAGCTGCCTAGCAAAAGGGTTAGTTTATGATTTTGAAGTCCTATATGAAAGCATATATCAAAAATGAATTGTTTATATTAATGCTGTTATTCATGGGTAATTAAGTGTGTACAAATTACTCGTGATTTTTTTATATCATCATGGACTGCATATCTTTTTTTTTAAATTTAATATATGGCTGTTTACAGTAGGAATCAGATCTAAAAAGACGAAAAGTAGTATTTTTAAAATGTGAATAATACTTTGCAAATGATTCATAAACCACAATGTGAGCTATGCTTTTTGATGTGTGTGTTTTGGTTATGTCTATAAAATGAGTATTATGTGATTCACATTAATATCAAGAGCAAGTGAAAACATATTTTATATGTACTTGGGAATAAATCTGTTTTCTTTCACGTTGTAGCAGATGGGTTTCTGGAAAAATTGGGAGCACAGTTGGAGAGAGACTAGAGGGTATTTTTGACATTCTTGTTAGAGGGACAGATGATGCCACAACAACTTTTAAACCAAATTTCACTTAGCCGTTAGTCATATTTGAGGAAATCAACTTAGAGTTCACATGACTTGAGTGCATTATTTGCATCTTTTCAAGCATAAAATTGTTTCATGTTCTTTTAAAACTGCCTCCAAATTACCTTTAAGTCACTAGGTCATCAAGATAATCTCTAATTGAAGAGCATATTATTTGGCTCAGGTTATTTCATTTCTCACTTTATTTGACAGGCACAGAAAATAGAGCAGGAAATATTTAGGGACAAATAACATACTTGTGAGGCATCAAAATTGATACTAATCAGTTGGAAAAGTGGTTCTGTGGGAGTTCTGTGATAATAGGTACAAAATTCAATTCACTCACTATTTATTAGGAACCTATAGTCAGACACTGTGCTGACTTTTAAAGACAAAGAACCATAAGCCAAATGATACTTGCCCTTGAGGACCTTAAAATACCTTGGAAATAGAGATGTGCAAATAAGGAACTATAAACATATACAAAGTTGCACCAAACAATTCCAGGAGTTAGAGAATGATAGTAACTAGAGGAATCAGGATAGGCATTATGTAAGAAGTGGCAAGTGATTTGACCCCAGAAGGTAGTTAACTATTATCTTGAAGCAAAAATGAGGAGGGAGTGATGTTCAGAAGGGGATTTAGTACATAACTCATAGCTATGTGGTATAGTGGATAGAGCTCCAGGTCTGGAGTCAGGAAGATATGAGTTCAAATATGAGCTCTGATACTTATTGGCTGTGTGACAAGTTACCTAACTCCGCCTCCGTTCTTCATCTGTAAAATGAGCTTGAGAAGGAAATGGCAAATCACCTCAGTATCTTTGCCAAGAAAACTCAAAAAGGGGTCACAAAGAGTCAGACACAACTGAAAACAAAAACAAAAACTAATGAACAATGGCATATGATAGAAAGGTAGGCAAAAGCCAGATTGTGGTGGATTTTAAATGCCACAGTATTTTTTTTCTTTGCATTCAACCAGGTAATCTTTATAATTATCCTTAGGACTCCCAGGTTAATTTACTCAGTTTCAGGCCTTTGCTATAATGCTAATTGAAAACTTAAAGATACTTAAAATTGGAGTTTCAGAATCTCTTGTAATTGTTACCCAGTTGTACTTGGACAAATCCCAGAATCTTCTACTCTTTTTTTTTACAATCTTCTCACCTCCAGTCTTTAGACAACATTCATCAAAAGATTGTTTTTAACGCTTATATTATAGCAGATAAATGTTTAGGAAGGGATATAGCACAATGAAGGGTTCATGCAGCAAATATGAACATGGAGATAGTTTGCAATTCATTCTATTTCCAATGTTAAGATCATAACTTCTTTTCCTTTTAGCTTCAAAGCCTTAAAGACTCTCTGAACTGTTCAGAGCATCACATTGTGGTAATCATCCACACCCCAAATGCCCTGAACATTTATCCTGACTTAGCAAACCATTGTCTGGGACAGGCCACCATCTTTTGTGTTTTCCCTCCTTTTTTGATATACTGTTTGGAGGGCTGAAGGTGTAGTGGCATCATTACCAACAATGAAATTGTCAGTAAAATCCTCAATAGTGGCAGGCAGTAGCTGATAGAGGGTGAAGTATTTATATGGGAAATTCAACCTGCTAGGAGAGAGCAGGATAAACCTACACCAAAGGAAGAGTCAGTATCAAAGGTAAAAGAAACCAGAAAATCGATCGTGGCTGTTATTTGAAAGGACTATGCCCACTATTGTTGCTGTTGTAGTTGTTGTTCATCCTTCATTCTCAAAGAGGACTGATTACACCAGAAAGGTAATGTCATGGCTTGCAAGTGAATTGGATTTAAATGAGGTTGTTCTTTGCAGACATCAGCCTCATTCTCTCCTCCTTAGTCACTGGAGTCCAGTGGCAAGAAATCTGTCAAGATGACTCTCAATGGCACAGGATACAATGAGCAACTGACCTATTTAAGCTAAGGAATAAAAAAAATGGTAATGTTGGTAGTTGAGAGGATATAGATATTTCACTACAGGTGAAATGTAAAATGTATCATTCATAACTTTTTGGGGAAAATCTGTTGTATGTCACAGTGAAGCTCAAATATAAACCTGTGGGATAATTATGGTAGGAGTGATAAGTTACTAAATTTTGTTCTTTCTTTCCCTGAAATTTTTTTAATCTCTGGGATTTAAATATTTGGTATTTTGGGGGACTTAGTATTCCCTTTTCAGTATGGAAATGAAGACTTTATTCTGTACTTGTGGAGGGAAAGGCTATACTACCAGCAAGTATTGGCATATTCTTTGGTAAAATTTATTTATTTATTGCAATCATGAAAACAAAGCCCAGATATTATATTTTAGATTTATTATTGCTTTTAAGTTTAATTAAATAACATATTCCAGAAATTCAGTTAAACAAACTATTATTAAATACATATTATGTTCATGGTATTGGGATGCAATGATAATAATTAAATGGTCCTTGCCTTGATGAATTTTTCATCTTACTGAAATGTAAAGCTTATTATACTCCACTTCCATCAGCTAGATAAAATATGTATGTGTGTATGTATACATACATAATTTTATGTATATAATATATAAAGTATACAGTTATGTTGTATACAGAGTATATAGTTTATATTGTGTGCATACAATTATATATGTATGCTTGTATGTATACAAACATTTGTATTTTTATGTGTATGTGTGTGGTCAAGGACATTTGAAAATTGAATAAATTTAAGAATATTGAATAAAGAGTGATCCAGAGAGGGAGGATAAGCTGAGGGAAATGTAATTGTTAGTAAGGAAGAAAATACTTTCTGACTTCATTGTACATCTGCCTTTCTCATAATGCATTCATTGTCTAACTAGTCTAACTGATTGATCTAGCATATGGCTCACTCTGTAAATGACTTAAGAGTGGTCTACATACAGATCTGCTTGTATAGTGACAGGTGCTTGATTTTTCATTGTGTAGGACATTTGTTCACTAGCAGATAATAATTACATATCGAAGGAGTGAATATGGAGACAATGTACC
Source organism: Gymnobelideus leadbeateri (assembly GCA_011680675.1). Lineage (NCBI taxonomy): Eukaryota > Metazoa > Chordata > Mammalia > Diprotodontia > Petauridae > Gymnobelideus > Gymnobelideus leadbeateri. Next base: position 114,459 of record WOXC01007188.1, on the reverse strand, counting down.
CTTTTTGGACAAAGAAAACAAGGTATATGTAGGAAGCAAAAACCAATTTTCAGTAGTTTAGAACAATGCTTACATCAGGAAAAAAATACATTTTGTTCCACTCCTGCACCTCAAAAAATTCCACATTTGCTCTCTGAAGTTAAGAATGTAAACTACATCTATTTTACCTCTTATTTGCTTTGTTAACTTGTTGTGAACTCAATTAATTTACTAGTATTAGCACATCATTAATATGAATTACTTTTTGAGTTCTCATTAAAGACCATAAGGCAAACACTGACAGAATAACTGGAATGCAAGGAAGATGAAATAATTATTTCTCTGTCACAACAAAGTACCTTTAGAGCAACAGTTTTTCCCATAAATCATGGCTAGATTTTTTTCTATAATGAGTTGTAATTCATCCATCCTTTAATAAAAAAAAGAATACTTAGTACCTGTGAGATACTATTGGAAGATGGAATTATAAAACATCATCCAGACCCTAAAACCTATTTAGAGAGATAAAGTTAACTCACAATTTACAAAAAGACCACACAAGTTATAAGGGTGGAAGAACAGAGATCAAATACAAATAGAGTGCATATTTAGACATGAGACAAGAACTGAGAAAGGAAGACATTTCAAGAAGAGGATAAAAGTTGAATTTTTGTGACCTCCTTGCAGATAACAGTAACAATAACAAGTATATTCATTAGAGAGCTGGAAATTATAAACCAAATGGGTAATAATGAATGGAAGAAATTTTATTCAGTAATAATCACTCATATTTGCCAGGTAGCTAAAAGGTTTACAAAGCTCTTTCCTTAACACAACTCATTTAAATTTCCTTCAGTCATTCAAAGTATCAGTAGTTATTGGAACCAAAACTGTTGTCCTGCCTATGGAAAAGTCTAACCATCCAGAATTCTACAAAATGGAAAGATCCTCTTATTTTCTAAATGCTAAAGATGCCATTACATTTAGGTAAAAATACCATGATCATTTAATCAAAGTATATTGGAATGTGTAAGGATGAGCTTTTAGTAAAACACGGACACTATTTATCCATAAATTATAACTGCAAGTGTGGGAGCAGGGTCTAGCAATCTGGAGTACCAAAAAGAATTACCACATCAGGAAAAGGAATATGTGTGTGTGTGTGCATTTATGTATATATGTATAAATATATATTTGTAATAGCGTGGGGGGGTTTAGAACAGCATTCTCTAGTCCTCTTTGACTTGTTTGAAAAAAGTGCCATTTCTATTTTATACTACACAGTTCCTAGACACTACCAATCTTACTACTTTTCCTTCCTTATGAGAACAATAACTCACCCCAAGGAAGAAATATGTAACATTTTGTAAGAATATATCTTTCTGCATCTGTGTGTGTGTATGTGTGTGTGTATGTGTTGGTCTTTTTCTCTTTCTCTATCTTTGTCTTTCTTTGTGAGATTAACGTTTTATAGTCCAAAATTATGCCTGATTATATTATGATTTCATAATTACCTCATAAAATTTGAGGCTTCTTTATCATCTCAGAATTAAGGTTCATCATGATATCTTCTATTTAATGGGGAGGGGGGAATTGAAGCAATATCCATCCAGATGTCCAAGAAAACTGTCTTCATTTCCAGATGACAGCAAATATGCTTGAAGACCAGGATGAGTGGGTAATGAAAAATTAAGCAATAGTCAAGTAAATTATTGCATTCCCTTTTTCAGCCACCTTTCTCACCTATTTAGGCAGAGACCAATCAAGTTAAACATTGCTTTAGCAAAGGGCCACCAGATTCAAAGCAGCGCTATAATCAAAAGTCATTTCTTTACTATGTGATTTCTTGACTGATCACTCTGAAGAAGTCACAAAAGATGTAGTCATCATTTACTCTAATCTCGTATGATACCATCTTTTGGGTGTGGGGATGTCATACTGCTAAGACACTATCTGGAAAATATCATTGTTGTGTGTTCATAAATTTGATTGGTAGAAGACAACTCAATAGAGCCCTATTTTTATTTAGTGTTCTCTGTTCTCTATATTTTATACTTATAAGCATTTGTACTTGTTTTTGATTTATAATGTGAGCTCTGTAGGAATAGGGATTATTATTTTATATTTTGGATTTGGATGATTAGGATTTATCACAGTGACTAGAACATAGTAGGGACTTAATAAATGCTTGTTCTGTGACTAATTGATTCATTAAATTGAGGGAGACTAGTGCCATAATAGTTTAAAAAAAAAGCTTGTCCAAGGATATCAGTTGTTGGTTTATATTCTGGGGAAATGTCCAAAGAATTGATGACAGAGTAAATTGACAGTCCAAAGCTTCTTAAAGCATTCTGGGTTTCTAAATTGTTAGCTTAGGCATATTTATTGTTATGGTGATTTCAGCAACAGGTTCAGGAGGGAGGACAACTATTTCAGATGCTCTCCTTTCAGTTATCCGACATTGATATCATATGACTAGATTTATTATTTTAAGTTAATGGATATAAAGTATCAAATTTCATCCATAGCTCTCATTTTTTTTTCACCAATATTACTATTTGATTTTTCTACCACAGTATCTTAGAACTGGAAATAACGGTTTGTTGGTTAATATTGAACAAAAAGCTCTTTGAGGATGACACAATGTTAAGTTTAATCTGAATTATTGACATTTACCCATTAAAAAATGTATCAAGCCCTAATTTGTAGCACTGATCTATTTCTGAGGTACCAATGCTCATAATGAAAATTTAATATTCACTGATAGTAATCTGACTCTGGCACCACCACCCCATTTTTAGAAGAGACCTCAGAGGCAATGTAGTCCAAATCATACTGAAGAAGAATCTTCTCTGACAAGTGGTCCAACATTCATTGCAATGCCAGAATATATTAGATGCTTACAAATATTTCTTGACTTGACTTAGTCATTTAACCTTTTTTGAAGATCCCTAGTTAAGAGGAACTTACTTCTTTCTCAGGTACATCATTTTATTATGTGGGGGATAAAATTTTGGGAATATCTTTCTTTTATTTTGAGGTGAACTGGAATGTCATGTCATAGTGGAAATTGCAATGGACTCAGAATCAGAAAATCTTAGATTCTAATCTGCTTTCAAAAACTTACTAACTATATGACCATGGAAAAGAAATTTAAATCTCTCAGAGCCTTAATTTCATCAATGCAATGAAGGGGTTGGAAACATTTATTTATAAGGTCTCTTTCAGTGCTAAGTCTATTATACCCAAAATTACCTTTCTTGCTATTTCCACTCTTTGATTGTAGTTCTGCTTTTTGCAGCAAAGGAGAATATAATATAATTTTCCCACAAGTCATCACATCACCCCCTAATGTCATTCATTGGTCTTTTTTTGAAATGAAGGAGGAGGCAGAAAAGATGGCAGAGTAAAGTCAAGGACTCTTCTGAACTCTCCCCAATCCCTCCAAATGCCTTTAAAATTTAGTCTGAACAGATTCTCGAGCAACAGAACTCACAAAAAAGCTGGTATTAAAGAAATTTCCAAAAGGAGCTTCTATGCTACCTACAGGAACTTCCATGCCAATTTTGAAAGTCAAAAACAAACTAGACCTCAGCAAACCCAGAGTAGGCCTCAGGATGACTGAATCATTTCCATCAGTGGCAGTTTCCAGATGTCTTAGCCCACAGACACAAAAGATAACTTAGAAAGTCAGCAGGAAAGGTCCATTGCATCTGGGTGAGAGTGGGAAACAGTTCTGTGCAGGCTATGCCAACACAGCCCTAGATACAACAAACTAGGAGCAGACCTTGGGAGTGACTGAATTAATGGCAGCTGTGGCTAGTTCAGGAACTCTCAGTCCCCCATAAGTGGGACAAACCACTCATTAGGAGGAGATTATAGGGGCCTTTTTGCTAAAACTGAGGTAGAATTCTGTTGCTTTAACCATATCCAGATTCTTGTCAAAGTTCTGAGTGCCTGTCCTGGGGTGAGAAGGAGCACCAGCATAGCAGAGATTAAGGCCACATTCCCGGCAGGGACATATTCAGAGTTTCAGGGCACACAAGAATGCTTGTGGTTACTCACAGAAAAGAGCACAGGCCAGGAGAGTAGTAAATATCTCAGCCTAGGTCATACTACTTTGGGAGAACTAAAAAAAAAAAAAAATTACAAGTCCTTAGTAGTTACTCTAAAAAGAGCAACACATTCCCCAATTGATAAATTAAGTTTTCAGAGTAAGAAATTAAAGCTATCTAAAGACATATTAAAAAAAAAAAAACGGTCTGTCACTATTGATTAGAGAAATGGAATACAAAAAGACTCTGAGAAACCACATCATACCTATCAGATTGGCTAACATGACAAAACAGGTAAATGATAAATGTTGGAAGAGCTTTAGGAAAACTGTAATACCCATGTATTGTTGGTGGGATTGTGAACTGATCCAACCATTTTGGAGAGCAATTTGGAACTATGCCCAAAGGGCTATAAAACTGTGATCCCTTTGATCCAGCAACACCATTTCTAGGACTGTATCTCAGAAAGATCATACAATGGGAAAAAAATATTTATAGCAGCTCCTGCTGTGCGGGAAAAAGCCTTGAATATTGTGGGGATGTCCATCAAATGGGTAATGGTTGAAAAAGTTGTGGTATATGAATGTAATGGAATATCATCATGCTGTAAGAAATGATGAGCAATCAGACTTCAGATAAACCTGGAACAACTTATATGAAGTGATGCTAAATGACATAAGCAGAACCAGGAGACTATCATATGCAGAAAGAGCTACATTCTGTGATGACTGACTTTGATAGACTTAGCTCTTCTCAGCAATGCATGGATCTGAGAAAACTCCATAAGACTTACAATGGAAAATACTATCCACATCAAGAGAAAGAACTTGGGAGTGTGGATTAAGATGGAAGTATATTATTTGTTCCCCTTTTCTTTTGCTATTTTTTTTCATTCTTCTTTGTCATGGTCCCTCCCATTAGTTAGAATTCTTCTTTACATCATTAATAATGTGAAAATATGTTTAATATTAATGTATGAGCAGAGCCTATGTCAGATTGCATACTCTCTTGGAGAAAGGGGAGGAGAGGGAGAAAATTTAAAACTCAAAATCTTATGGATATGAACACTGAAAACTAAAAAAAATAATTAATTAATTAAACAGCTGAACAAAACCCCTGAACTTTGGGACAATTGCACTCTCCACCATGGAAGCAGAGTCCAATTTTAACAAATAGATAAAAGTCAAGAAATAGACTGGAAGAATGAGGAAACAATGGGGAAAATATCTTAACATAGAAACTTAATATGTTGACAAGGAAGATCAAAACATAGACTCAGAAGAAAACAAAGCTAATTATCCTATATCCAAAATCTCCGAGAAAAATATGAATTGTTCTCAGGTTATCAAAAAGATCAAAAAAGATTTTGGAAATCAAGTAAGAGAAGTAGAGGAAAAAAATGGAAGAAAAATGATGATGGTGTAAGAAAATAATGAAAAAATGAGTCAACAACTTGCTAAAGGAGACACAGACACACAGTACTGAAATAACACCTCAAAAAACAGACTAAACCAAATAGCAATAGAGATGCCAAAAGCCAATGAGAAGAAGAATATCTTAAAAATTAGGGTTTGTCAAATAGAAGAAGACATTTAAAAGCTCTATGAATGTAGCAGCAAGCACTCCAGAATCCCCAGGGTGGCTGCCAACACAGGTTTTTAGATCTGCTTTTTTAAAGGAAAGCAATTCAAAATGGGTTAACAAGCTTACTTTAATCAATTAAACATATATCATTTACCTAGTTCAGGGGGAAAAGGTCAGCATCCCAAACTTCAAAGTATATTGACAGAGCATACAAGACAGAGAAACAAATAGATCAAGCGTACAGGCTTCCAAACTGCACAACTGTTATATCAATACCAAATCACAGTTACCAGAGAGGGAAGCATCAACATCTGGGTTTTCAAAGCTGGGGGGCTCTCTATGGCTTCCCAGAGTCTCATCTGGTCAAATCACACAACACTTCTCAAAGTGAGTCCCAAAACAAAGCCTCACATCAGGGATTATATAGCCTTCTCCTGGCTAAGAGAATGTCTTGACCCACTGTCCAATCACAAAGCAACAAGGTGTGGGCATTCCTGAAAATGAATGCCTGCCACAGGCTCCATGTGACCACATTCAGCCTACTAGGGGGCAAAGTATATGTTCAGATCAAGAAAGGTTCTCAGAGTCTCTTAAGCCTATCAAAGGTCTTAGGGGCAGGGAAGATCTTTAAATTTTCATTTCCATTACAAAGAAGAAAATAATTCCTTAAATATTACAATGGAGCAAATAGACAACAATGACTTTGTGACAAATCAATAAACAATAAAACAGTAAAAAAAAACAAGAATGCAAAAAATAAGAAAATGTGAAATAATGCACGAGAAAATTGACTTACTTTGGAAACACTCTCAGGAGAGATAATTTAATAATTATTGGACTACCTGAGGGCCATGATCAAAAAAGAGGTAGGATATCATCTTTCAAGGAATTATCAAGGAATAAAACTTGCCTGCTATTCTAGTATCAGAGAGTAAAATAGAAATTAGAAGTATTCATTGATCACTTACTGAAAGACATCCCAAAATGAAAACTCCCAGGAATATTAAAGCCAAATTCCAGAGTACCCAGGTCAAGAAGAAAATATTAAAAGGAGCCAGGAAGAAACAAAAGTATTGTGGAAACACAATCAGGATAATACAATATCTAGCAGCTTCTACATTAAGGGATTGAAGGACTTGGAATATAATATTCCAGAGGTCAAAGAAGCTATGATTAAAACCAACAATCACTTATGCAGCAAAACTGAGTATAATGTTTCAGGGGAAAATATGATCATTCAATGAAATAGAGGACTTTGAAGCATTTCTGATGAAAAAAACAGAGCTGTACATAAAATCTGACTTCCAAATACAACAAACAATAGGATCATGAAAAGGTAAACCAGAAAAAGACATAATAAGGAACTTAGTAAAGTTGAATGATTTACATTCCTATATCAAAAATGATAATTGTAACTCATGAAATTTTTCTCAGTATGAGGATAGTTGAAGGGAATATACACACACACACACACACACACACACACACACACACACGTATAGGAGGGTGTATGTGTGTAAAAATACATATGTGAGTGTGTATATATGTGTACATGTATTCATAGACAGAGGGAAGGATTAGTTGGATAGGAAGGGATGCTATATAAAAAATATAATTAAGAGGTGAGAGAAATATAATGAGAGAAGGAGATAAGGAGAGATAGAATATGGTAAATTATCTCATATAAAAGAGGCAAGAGACAACTGTTACAATGGAAGGGAAAAAGAGGATGGTGGAAGGGAATGGGTCAACCTTACTTTCATTGAATTTAGCTTAAGGAGGGTATAACATGCACACTTAACTCGGTATCTTACCCTACAAGAAAGTAGGGGAGAAGGGGATAAGAGTAGGGAAGTAAAAGGGTGGGCAGAAAGGGGTAGGGGTAGTTAGAAGCACAAACTTTTGAAAAGGGACAGGGTCAAAGTAGAAAATAGAATGTGTGGAGTAGGATAGGATGGAGGGAAATATAGTCTTTCACAATATATCTACTATGGAAACATTTTGTGTAACTACACATGTACAACCTATATTGAATCACTTATCTTCCCAGTAGGGGTATGTGATGAGGGGAGAAGGGAAAGAAGCTGGAAATCAAAGTTTTAAAAACAAATATTAAAAAATAAAAAAAAAAGTTTGTTTGTTTTACATGCAAGTGGGAAATAAGATATATTAGCACTGGGTATAGAAATCCATCTAGCCCAACTAGAAATTCAGAGGGGGAATGAGGGAGGATGTAAGAGAGAGAAGACTGGGGCAAGGAGTATTCTGTACGATTGCTATTTTGGGGTGGGTGGTAGGGGAAAGATGGGAAGAAAGTTTGTAACTCAAAATCTTCTGGAAATGAATGTTGAAAACTAAGAATAAACAAAGTTAAAATAAATAAAGAAAGCAACAAAGAAATAAATGAATGGATGGATGAATAAATAAATAAATAGATAAATAAATAAATAGGTAGATAAGTAAATAAATAAATAAAAGAACCTTCTATGTTCTTGTCTAGGGCTTATTGGGATGAAGATGATTGTAATTAACAGGAAGAACATTGAATTTCTACTCAGTAGAACCAGCTTCTCACTTAAATATTGTACCACAAGTTAACTATGAGATGCAGGCTAGATACTTATCCTCTCTGAATTCTAAATTTTTCATTTGTAAAGGATGGTTAAAAAAATTGAAGCAAAGTTATGAGCAAATTACTTTGTAAATTGTAAAGCATAATATAAATGAGAGCTACTACAAAACATTAAACAGTGCCTGACCTCAACTGGCAGGGGTTAGGGATAGTAAGGTATGATATAAATATAAATCAGAATTATGCAAAATAAAATATATTAAGTACAAAAAAGGGCCAAACAACCTGCTCTAAAATCTGAGAAAGGAAGGATAATATTTTTTCCCCTCTGTGCATGTGTATACCTGTGTGTATGTGCATGTATGTGGTTTACAAAGTGAAAAATGTGTGAGTTTTCATGGAGGAGTATGCATCTGAGTGCAGTACTGAATAGGAGATTGTGGAGAAGGGGAAACTCTTACTAATATATCAGATAACATGAGCAAGCAGACTGTGGTGGCTGAGGCTAAAGAGTAGTTCACTTGCTCTTGGACATGAAGAAGAATACTTTGAAAACCATGAAGGTCAAGATCAACTTGTCAGACTTTACTCATTAGTCAGAGAGTCTACAAGCATTTATTAAGCACTTATCATGTACCAGGTCATCTAAGTGGCACAGTGGATACAGTATCAGTGATGATGCCAAGAAAACTAATATTCCTAGATGAAAAATTGGCCTCAGACACTTACTGGCTATGTGATCCTGAATAAGTGCCTTAATCCTGTTTGCCTTTCTTTCCTCTTCTGTAAAATGAGCCCTAGAAGGAAATAGGAAGTTGTTGCAATATCTTTGCCAAGAATCCTCCAAATGTCTTCACAAAGAGTCAGATCCAACTGAAAAATAAATAGACAACAAAATCAGGTAGCAGAAAGCAGGCTAAATTTGGGGAATATAAAGAAAGGCAGAAGATAATCCCTGTCCTTGAGTAGTTCATAGTCTAACTGGGAGACAAGAGAACACATATATTAAAAGAGGCATATAGGATAAAAGGTAAATAATCAACAAAGGAAGATACTAGAATTAAGAGTGATTAAGATTTCCAAATAAAGTGAAGTTGTAGCTGGGATTTGAAGGAAGCCAATAGGAATTGAAAGAGGGAAGAAAACATTCTAGTCATGAAAGTCAACTTAGAGATACTGCCCAGAGATAAGAGAGGAGTGTTTTGTTTGCAGAAAATGTCAATGTCAGTGAATCAAAAAGAACATGGGGTGGAGAGAATCTCAGAGGGTAAAAAGACTAGAAGTGGTTTCTAAGTTATGAATAACATTGAAACTCAAGCAGAGGAATTTTGCCTTAATTTTAGATGTAATAGGGAGTCATAGGCGTATATCAAATATAAAGGTGTGTTATAGGAATCTAAATTTAAGATCTTCCCTGCTCCTAGGCCCCTTGATATGCTTAAATATACCCCTACTCTGTGGCAGGAGGCTTGTATTTCAGGGGATACTTTCTGATTGGGCAGTGGGTCAAGAGGGTTGTGACATTCTCTGAGCCAGGAGAAGGCTTTATAAACCCTGATGTGAGGCTTTGTTTTGGGGCTCACTTTGAGAAGTATTGTGTGCTTTGACCAGACAAGACTCTGGGCAGCCATTGAGAGCCACCTGGTTTTGAAAACCCAGATGGTGATGCTTCCCTCTCTGATAACTGTAACTAGGTATGGATGTAATGGTCAGACAGTTGAAGGCCTATCTGCTTGAAATCTTTCCCTGTAAATTCTGTCTGTATACTCGAAGTTCAGAGTGCTGACTTTTTCCCCTGAACTAGGTAAATATGTTTGATTGATTAAAAGAAGCTTGTTAACCCATTTTAACTTGCTTTCCTTTAGAAAAGCATATCTAAGAACCTGTGCTAGCAGTCACCCTGTGGATACTAGGGTGCTTGCTGTGACAAGATGAAATAGAAGCATAAATATCAATGGAGATTCTTGAGGAAAAAATCAGAAGTGAATAGAAAATTTGACACCCAGACACAAGAAGGAAGAGATGCCTGAGAAGGTAATCAGGGAAAATAAATCAAAAGGAACTTATCAAAGTTGAACTATTTACATTCCTATATGGAAAAGCAATAATTGTGACTGATGATATCCTTCTCACTATGAAAATAATGAAAGAAGGGGGTGTGGTCATATGAATACATATGTGAATGTGTGTGTATATGGTTACAGTTATATATGGATAGAGGGCATGGGTTGAATTTGTTGGGAAGGGAGAATGCTCAAGGGATGAAATTATGAGGTGAGAGAGGAAAGTGGCAAGAGGAGATGGGGAGAGACAGGGTAGGGTAAACTATCCCATGTAGAAGAAGCAAGGGGAAGTGTTTGCAAAGGAGAGGGAGAATAAGGAGGGCTAAAAAGGCAAAACCACATTCACATTGAATTTGGTTCAGGGAGAAAATGACATACATACTAAATGGGATATCTCAACCTGCAGCAGGATAGAGGGAAGGGGGATGAGAGGAAGGATGATGGATGGGAGGGCATCCTTGGGGGGAGGGGAGGTTGGAAGTACCCACTGTAGAAGAGGGACAGGATCATGTAGGGAATGGACCAGGTGGGGGGTGGGATGAGTGGGAGGAAATTATAAGCAGCCTTGTACAACATATCTACTATGATAATGTTTTGCATAGCTAGACATGTACAACATATACTGAATTACTTATCTCCCCAGAGGGAATGGGTGACAAGGGAGGAAGGAAATGGATCTGAAATTTGTGGTCATAACATTAAATGTTTCAAATATATATAAATACTATTATTAATACTCTTTTGCTTGTAAAAGGGAGATAAGATGTGCAGGCATTGGGATGCAAAGACTCACCTTCCTCTAATGGAAAAGTCGATGGGGGTATGGGAGAAGGTATGGGAGAGAGCAGATTGGAAGAAGCGGTATCTTGTGGGATTACTGTTCTGGGAGGTTGGGTAGGGGAATAATGGGGGGAAAATGATTGTAACTCAAAATATGGCAGAAATGAATGATGTAAAACAGAAGTTAATAAAGCATTTGTTAAAAAACAAAACAAAACAAAAAAAATAAAAAAAATTATCAATGGAGATTTTTGAGAAGACAGTGACTTGGGTCATCAATGCATGTTAAGAATACTACTCAGGCAGCACTGTGTTTAGGTTAGGTTGGAGGGAGGGTGAACTAAAGAAAAAAAACAGATCAATTAGTAAGGGGTTACAATAGTCTCCAAATAAAGTTCTGAGCATCTTAACTGATATGATTTTAGAGGAAATGAAAAGGTTATTGCTTTTTTTTTGTTTAATGGAGGGGGGTAGAAGCATTAGCAAGCTTTTTTTCCCCTCTTCTGTATACATCCTATTATAGTCTGTATTTTAGATTTAGGGTTTTTAACTTTTTTTTTTTACTCTCCAAAACTATTTAATAATGAGTTAAATAAATGCCGTAGTCAACAAATTATTAAATACAAGGAGTATAAAGTCCTTTAGGACAGGGAGAATATCTCCTCTCTCTATAACATGTCACTCTCATAGCAGTGTTTCATTAATATTTGTTCAGTGGTAAATGAAGGTTTTTCACAGAAAAATCATTTCCAAAGGCAAAATTAAAGTCTACAATTTGGAAGGGCCTATTTATTATGAATGAATAAAGGAATGAAAAAAAATAAACTCTTGCAAAGTGCCAAACACCATAATCACACATAAGAACACTTTGCACCTTTTTCATATTTTTTGTAATTATCATTTATCATTAGTCTTTGTGCATGTGGTCTTATCTCTCCCACTACTAGTTATTGTAATAAACATTAGCTCAATGTATAAAGGAAATAATAAACAAATAAAAGCTTTTTGTGGACCAGGGCAGTAATTTTCCATCACCTAATAAACAGTTTTTCAATATCCCTACTTCTTAGTCCTCACTAGATATAGAGTGCTTTCCTTCTTTCTATCTTCCCCACCTTTAAAAAGAAGGGAAAAAATCAGAGAATCATGAATTCTGACTTGGAAGTGACCTTGGAATTCATCTAGTTCAACTTTGTTTTTTTATTGATGAGCAAACTGAGTCCCAAAGAAGTTAAATCACTTAACTTGGATAATTTAACTTCAACTGTAATATTTAAATTTTAACTATTTATGGGATCTGCTTTTAATTTTTTTTTTTTATCTACAACCCTGTATGAGACTGTCCTGTATTAGTGGAATCTCAAGCAACATTGACTTGGTAGAAAATGAAAGTTTTTCTTATTTTGGGAAGTTAGGAACAGTAAGGAATTTTCTAAATTTCTATAATTATACTTATCGGTCTCATTTTGAAGCTAAATCTCCTTTAGTCATATTTTGTTCTTAATGGATGCTTCTGGAAGGTTTAGGAGGATGACAGAATTGAAGCTTTTTCTTTACTTCTCCCATTACTTATCTTTAAATCTTCCCCTTTAATTTCCTCATTTCTAAAATCCTTAACTTTGGACACAACTCTACTTTGCAGTTCCCTTCATTGATTTGTAAAGCAGAAAACTCAAACTTCCCTTCCCTTCACTGCTTTGTAAAGCAGACAATTCAACCTTCCCTTCCCTTCATTGATTTCCAGAGAACTCCACCTTCCCCTCCCTTAAGTGATCTGTAAACAAGTACAACCCCTACCCCTTTCTTTTCCCTGATTGATCTGTGGGCTGGAGCTCCAGCCTAAGGTTTCTTGCCAGCCTGAAAATCAAATGTACACTGACCAATCACTGTAGCTTCAGCTTACATCACTTTAATTTCAGCTTATGTAATCTGTCTATGGAACCTCTATAAAACCTGCACAATGTCTGTGCAAAAGCACTGTCTGATTTGAGTGACCATGCACCCCGACAGTCCTGCAACAATATAATCCACTTTTTAAATTTAATCTCGAGGATCTTCTGTCTCTCTTTATTGGGGTACAACACTTAATATTAGAGATTCTAAACCCAGTTACAAATGTACTGTAACACTGGACTCAACATCCCCTAACTCCAAAGTTCCCTGCAAGGTGATGAAAATGTCAACTTGGGATCGGGCCATCCAAAGTCCATTGACAAGTTTATGGTTATTTAATATTCAGTCCATCTAGCATGGGGGCAAGAATTAATGAGTAACTGTTTAAACATTTCTCACTTTTATGTCAGGAAGATAAAGGAAAAACACTGGCAGGTTTAGAATTCAGGAATTTAGACCTATTTCACAAAAGATTTGGAATAGGAGAAAGGTCAACCTAGGTTTCTAAAAGATTCAGTTCTCTTTTCTTTTAATATTTATCTATCATGATGATGATGATTCAAAATGCATATTTCTTAAAAACTTAATTTATTTTTTTTTTTGCTTTTTGGAGGGGGGAAGGCAGGGCAATTGGGTTTAAGTGACTTGCCCAAGGTCACATATTTAGTAAGTGTTAAGTAGGTCACATTTGAACTCAGGTCCACTGCGCCACCTAGTTTCCTCCCCAAAAATAAAATTTTTATCTTTTTTTTGTTTGTTTTATTCCTGGTATTTAGTCCATACTAAGAACATAAGAACTTTTTAAAAACAGATTTTATAATAATATGATAACAAGATGTTTTTGATCAATTTAATATTGAGGGTTAGTGGAAGCTATATTCTCTACCCCCTTACAAGTCAGGTTATTTTTTTTTTTCACAAAAAGTTTTGACACTATCTTGAAAAATTAATTTTCTCAGACTACTAAGGTGAATTTAGTTCCCTGGTCTCTTGGGTACAAAACAGCAAGGATACTAGGGGTAGGGAGTCCTCTCTCACACTTGTGACAATGCACCAAATTAAGAAGCTCTACTCAACTGAATTAATTCATTATCCTATATGACTTTCACTTCTATTTTCTGAATGTCCTTCCCCTTCAATGGCTAAGTAAATTTCCTTTTGTTATTTGTTAAATTTACTATAAGAATCTTATTTATTTCCAATTTTGAACTTAAACTAGCAGTAAACTGGACTGAGTCAGGACAGGCCTATCATACATATGATATAATTATACATGGTAGAGTATTAGCCTAAAGAAAATAAAAATCTTAAAATATATGTTCTCTCTAATAATATTTTATTTTATCTTTTGAAAAAATTTCTTAGCATGATTTCTTAATTAACATTCAGTTAGCAATTATGTAATTTTTTCAGTTAACAATTATGTAAATCTTAAAATACATGTCAGATTAATTTTGTTTTACACTTTATTTTATTATAAGAGTAAATGCTACACATGCTTGATTTTGCCATTCTGTGAATCATGGGTCACAGTTGTCTGCTCACAACCTAAATAATAATTAGGAACATTAATATTATCTTATTATTTAATATTTCAATTGGGGTAATTATATTTGCTCTACCCTTTCCTTTTTTTGAAGACATTCCTCAGTAGAGAGGATTGAATATCTTGGATTCAGTTGCCCATACATGTATAACATAGTCCAAAGATATGTTACTAAAAATGGGATTTAAAAACAGTGAATGGGCCTATTTCTGTTAATCATTTTTTGCCACCATACATATATACACAATACATATATGCATGTATATATGCACACAATTTGTGCATGTAGGTTTGTTAACATATCTGTGCTGTGTTATTGTATGGTAATTAGTCTAAATTCCTTCAAACTATGAGGAAATATATTAATTATTACAGCTAAGTTTTACTTAGTTATCCTCATTTGTATTGTTAATAAGATCCCACTTTCCTAATGGGAATATCTGCATAGAACTCTTAGTAGCTGCAGTAAGATTGAGGGCAAAACGGCCAGCAAAAACTTCTCATAACTTAAAGTTATGATTTGGTGGTAACCACTGAAAGAGTTCTATGACTATATTTCTGAAAATGAAAGTCAGAGCAAATGTTCTGACAAAGATATTGCTTTTGCAAGGTTCATTAAAAGTAAAATTTCTTCTGATGGAATTGGTACTACACTAGAAAATGTGGGATGCATAGACATTTAATTAAGGGGAGTAAAGATGTAGAAGAAAATACATTTTGGATATCTTAAATGTTATTTGATATTTTTTTCTTTCTATTACCATGTTTGTTTTTGCAGGGACAAGTCTTTGGAGACTACTTTTACCCAACCTTCTTTGTCAAAATGATACTAAATATCCATACCCATTTGCAAGACAAATAAACACAGCACACAGGAGGGCTGCTAGTAGAGGTTCACTCTTGATCTGGTCAGACAGGAAAGACACTAAGAAGGGGTTAATAATCTTACTTTATTCTTGTCTAGTTTCTCAGCAGAGAATTACTGATAATGGGAGGACAAGCTCCTATTGCATTCCCTAATCATCCTTCTTGCAGGGGCCAGCAAGAAGGGGGAGCAACTAACCCTATTTCTCCATGGGGTCAGTGGAAACAGTCATTATTTGTGCATCCTCTAAATCCACTCAAGCCTCAGTGAAGGCCAGTTGAGGCAAATACAGATTCCTTGCATGTCTTGATAGGGACCAACAAAGGCACACACAGCATTCATGCATTCAACCCTAAAGTTCCCTTAAGGTCCCCATTCACTAACCCTATGACCACCTGTTTTATAGGGGCGACAGACTAAGAAAACATATTGCCAGCTAGAGCCTCACAAGTTTACAACATCCCATCCCTCTATCTTACTGCACAGTCACAGTGGCCATTTATATTATTTATCATTATATACTGCTGTGCAAGTGTGGGGAAAATGTTTTGAACCATGGTTATGGGAACTCATAACTAATACCTAGGAAAAAGTTTATTATGTATAAGGATCATGGGAAACTGAACTCTAAGAAATAATAACAAAAATCCACTTTACACATGCTAAAATCCTCCTTACTTACACTAAAACTTCACCTTACTTACACCATTTAATATACATATACACTTAAATAAACATTTATATGTACTTATGTATATATGTATGTGTATATGCATACATCTTGTTTGTTTGTCCTTTGTTTTTGAAGAGGACCATGACATGATGATCTTTATTCCATGAAATGCAAATTAATTGGATTTATGTGAGGGAGGTTGATATAACAGCAAGCACCCCAGCATCCCCAGGGTGGCTGCCAACACAGATTCTTAGACCTGCTTTTCTAAAGGAAACAACTCATAATGGATTAACAATCTTGCTTTAATCAATCAAACATATCATTTACCTAGTTCAGGGGAAAATGTCAGCACCCCCAACTTCAGAGTATACAGAGATGACAAGCAGAAATTACAAGACAACAGAGAAACAAACAAATCAAGCAGACAGGCCTCCAATTTTCCAACCATTACATCCATATCTAATCACAGTTAGCAGAGAGGGAAGCATCAGCATCTGGGTTTTCAAAGCTGTAGGGCTCTTAATGGCTGTCCAGAGTTTTATCTGGTAAAATCACACAACACTTCTCAAAGTGAGCCCCCAAACAAAGCCTCACATCAGGATTTATACAGCCCTCTCCTGGATCAGAGAACAACCCTCTTGATCCACTGCCCAATCAAAAAGTATCTCCTGAAAAAGCAAGCCTCCCACAACAGCCTCCAAGTGCACTTAAGCCTATCAAAGGGCCTAAGGGCAGGGAAGATCTTACACAATACAATCTTAGAAAGATGGTAACAATATAAATTTACATTCCCATTACATTAGGCCCCAATATATTTCATTCCCATAGCATAGGCAATTTACATATGAATTGGCACTAACCATCTCTTAGGTCACATTTGCAAGTTATATAACTAAAGTTACCAAACTGGCCACAGGGCCTTAAATAAATAGAGTACATTGCATTATCACCTCAATTCAAAACAAGTATCCAAATAAAGTTCTCTTGGGGGAAAGGGGGTGTCCTTCCCCTCACACTGCTCCAGCCACTGCTTCCAAGTCCTGAGAGGAGGCTGGGCAACAAAACCAACCAGGTGGAGTCCTTGGGCATCCATGGCACTTCACCTGACCCACCACAGACACAAGTCCATCCTTCCCCTAGTTCTGAAACTGTGAGATGGAGCAAGAAAACACATTTAGTGCTCCTGCCTCTGTCACACAGTGCTTATCTTGTCTGGTGGTTGAATTCCTGAACTCCTGGGTTCCTCCTCTTCTCTCAGGAGGCAGCTGCTCCTGGCTTCAGTTTCAGTCCCAATGCAGGCAGCTCACCATTCCTGCTCTCAGTTCAGCAAAGTCAGCATGCAGCCCTTTCTTCTATCCTGTTCCATGGTACCACAGAATCACAGCTACCACAAGTGGGAAACAAACAATTATCCCAGCCCCCATAATTTCCTTTTACTCTGTCGATCATGTTTGTGATGCCATTTTTAGCAGCAAGCACCCCAGCATCCCCAGGGTGGCTGCGAACACAGGTTCATAGATCTGCTTTTCTAAAGGAAAGCAACTCAAAATGGGTTAACAATCTTGCTTTAATCAATCAAACATATCATTTACCTAATTCAAGGGAAAAAGTCAGCATCCCAAACTTCAGAGTATACAGAGGTTACAAACAGAAATGACAAAACAACAGAGAAACAAACAGATCAAGCAGACAGGCCTCCAAATGTCCAACCATTACATCCATACCTAATCAGAGTTACCAGAGAGGAAAGCATCAACATCTGGGTTTTCAAAGCCACAGGGCTCTCAAAGGCTGCCCGGAGTCTTGTCTGGTCAAATCACACAACACTTCTCAAAGTGAGCCCCAAAACAAAGCCCCACATCAGGATTTAAATAGCCCTCTCCTGGCTCAGAGAATGTAAAAACCCTCTTGACCCACTGCCTAATCAAAAAGTATCTCCTGAAAAACAAGCCTCCCACCACAGGCTCCAGGTTAACTTAAGCTTATCAAAGGGCCTAGGGGCAGGGAAGATCTTATACAATACAATCTTAGAAAGATGGCAACAACATAAATTTACTTTCCCATTACAAGTTTCATTTTCTCCTCTAGGGTCCCTCTGTCCAATGATGAGATATAGAACAGGTGGCTGGAGATGAACCTGGATGCAATAGGAGTCCTTAGTCTTTTTAAGCTAATGTCTTTAACAGGTCTCAGTTTGACTGAGGCAACACTTTGCTCAGGAATTGTCCAAGTAAAAAACGACCAACAGAATGACCTCTTTTACCTAGTCAAAATAAATAAATATATCTGGGAGGGGAAAACCCTCAGTGATTCCGTTCAAAACAGAAACATTTGTTACTTACATTCACTCTGAGCTAATCAGACCAAATGAGGCTTGGCCTAGGACAGCTCCAGAGGAGAAAGTGAGACTGGTACCTTAGTACATTTCTCCCTAACTTAAATTCAATTTACTGTCAAGTCATAGCATCTCTTCCCTGACATCATTGTCCTCTTAGAGAACAAAGGACAAACAACAAACTCATTCAGTAGTAGTAGGAGCTGCCCCACTGAGGACTCAACTGGAACTGGCCAATTGAACAATATAGCTCTTCCTTCTCTCCTTCCTTCCTTCCTTCCTTTCTTCCTTCCTTCCTTCCTTCCTTCCTTCCTTCCTCCTTTCCTTCCTTTATTTTCCTCCCCTAAACTCCACTTATGGAGGTAGCACAGTGAAATAGGCTCGGTACACAAGACACATTAGTCAATGACTAGAATAATATGTTGTTTGATAAATCCGAAAGATTTTTGCTTATTGAATAAGAACTTGCTCTCCTAGATTGCTTATA
The DNA here is from genome assembly GCA_011680675.1 of Gymnobelideus leadbeateri. NCBI lineage: Eukaryota > Metazoa > Chordata > Mammalia > Diprotodontia > Petauridae > Gymnobelideus > Gymnobelideus leadbeateri. Next base: position 95,624 of record WOXC01007188.1, on the reverse strand, counting down.
GTATCAACTGTTATATCTAAATCGTGTATGCATTTTGACTTTATCTTGGTATATGATGTAAGATGCTGGCCTATGCCTACTTTCTGCCATTCCAGTTTCCCAGATAAAATCAAATGCATACACAATTTAGATATAACAGTTCATACTATAAGCAAGCTAGGAGAGCAAGAAATAGTTTACCTGTCAGATTTAAAGAGAAGGGAAGACTTTATGATAAAACAAGAGATAGAGCACATTATGAAATGCAAATGGATAATTTGATTACATTAAATTAAAAAGTTTTTGCACAAACAAAACCAATGCAACCAAAATTAGAAGGAAAAGCAGAAAGCTGTGAAACAATGTGGATAACTAAAGTCTATGATAAAGGCCTCATTTCTAATTTATAGAGAAAACTGAGTCAAATCTGCAAGTATAAAATCAATCCCCAGTTGATAAATGGTCAAAGGATGTGAACAGGCAATTTTCAGGTGAAGGTGTTAAAACTATCTATTTATACTCATGTGAAAAAATGCTCTGAATCACTAGTGATTAGAGGAATGCAAACCAAAACAAATCTGAGGCACCATATCATACCTATAAAATCGGCTAATATTACAGAAAATGAAAATGGCAAATGTTGGAGATGATTTGGGAAAACTGGGATACTAATGCATTGTTGGTGAACTTGTGAACTGATCTAATCATTATGGAGAACAATTTGGAATTCCACCCAAAGAGCTATAAAATTGCATACCCTTTAATCAAGCAATACCACTTCTAGGTATGTATCACAAAGAGATCATAAAAAAGGGATAAAGACCTACATTTAAAAATATATATATAGCAGTTCTTTTTGTGGTATCCAAGGATCAGAAATTGAGGGGGGATGTCCATCAGTTGGGGAATAGCTGAACAATTGCTGTATATGAATGCAATGGGAAACTATTGTGCTAACAGAAATGATGAACTGGCAGATTTAAGAAAAATCTTGGACAGACATACATGACCTGATGCTGAGTGAAGTGAACAAAACCAGGAGAACATTGTACATAGTAAAGCAAAATTGTATGATGACCAAATTTGATAGACTTAGCTCTTCTCAGCAATTCAGTGATATAAGACAATTTCAAAAGACTCAGTGGAACATGCTCTCCACATCTAGAGAATTAAATATGGAGTCTGAATGCAGATCAAAGCATACTATTTTCACTTTTTTATTTCTTATTTTTTTCTTTTTTTCTGATTATTCTTTCACGATATGACTAATGTGAAAATGTGTTTAATATTATTGTACATATCTCATCTATATCAGATTGCGTGCCATCTTGGATAGCAGGGAGAGGAGGAAAAGAGGTAGAAACAAATGGAACTCAATAAGAGCTGTATGTTGAAAACTATATTTGCATGTAATTGGAAAAAAATAAAATAGTGTTAAGTGGAAAAAATAATAAATGAAATAATGAAGGGAATGATTTCAATGAAATCTCAAAAAACATATTACAAACTGATGAATAGTGAAGTGAGCAGAACCAGAACAATTGATCAATATAATGGCAAACCATGACAGAATGCAGAATACTACATCTGTATTTATACATATATACACATTTATGTATATTCATATGTAGTGTTACTCTTTTATGTGTTTGTATATACATGTGTGTTTGTTTTTGTGCCCTTTTGGACACTGAAGATATCTTATCTAAACATGCATTCCCTTGAATCTAGCAGAGTTTCCTCTACACCATAGATAATAAAGAAAAATAAAGAAAATAAAGAAAAAAAGGTGAATGGAGTGAATTGAAACTAGAATTATATCTTTAATGGAATTATACATAACTCTGTCCTTGATACTTTTACTCTGAATTCATTATTTAATTCATTTCAAAGAAGACATAGACAACATGCTCATCAACTTTGCAGATAAAATGAATCCTATAGGTGTAGGTAATACCTTGGATGATAAAGTCAGGATCAAAAACTTCTTGACAAGTTGGAGTTTAGGTATGAATCTAAGAAACTGAAATCTAACTACTAAAAACAAACAAACAACAACAACAAAAAAACATAGAAAGCAACTCTGGTGAAAAATCCTTGGAAATTTCTTGTTATATACAATTGAATCAATCTGATATGGTAGCCAAAAAATGAATTGAAGTTTTATAATGCATTCACAGAGCTAGAGTTTCCATTATAAAACTTCATGAAATTCTTATTCTGATGATTTATCATGGTAAGAAGGTAACTATAGGTTCTTGGGAGTCTTAAGAATGGAAAGGAAGCACTAGCAAGTGCTGTTTGATTGTAAAGATTTGGAGACATACTGATAGAAATGAAATGACTTGCCTATCATTACAGTGCTAGAAAGTCTGAGGCAGGATTTAATTCAAGTCTTTCTGATTCTATTTCCATTGGTTTATTGGGTCGCCTAATTTCTAAGCCCTCCAAATTGAACTTCTAAGAGCTTTTCTAGTTTCTCAGTACTTATGGATTAATGTAACTACTTATTATTTATTTTGTACTCTAATGCTTAGAAAATAGAACTATATATCTGCTCTGTGGACCATCATCTATATTATTAGGCACATTTTATAAGTATCATATTTGTTTCTGCAGTTACTGTACAGAAAGAAAACACTTCTATAAACCTTATTGGTTCTTTCTCTATACTTTTAGTAGGATAGTGTTTAAAGTTATTTTTTGCTTTATGAGTAAGAAACATTTTACTTTTATTTATTTCATATCTATTTATTACAGTAGTATTTTACTACGGATATATCTCCTAGGTGGATAGTAGTGTAGTTTGACCCTTTGTTTCTTTCCTAAGGGTTTTTAATTTGTTGGCATATCTGTATTCAATGGTGATAATTCACAATTTGGTGACATGTAATAGAGGATAAAGTGTTACCAAATGTTTTAAACTTATTTGTCTGTCTAATTCCAACTACCAGGTTACTTGTTTATTGAATTGTTTAGTGCGACAGGTTTCTAGGAATTTTAAAAATGGATAAATGAACTTGCTCTCTGCTTCAGTGCTTGGGAAAGGTATCTTTTGAAAGAAGTTTCAGATCATAATCCATGAAAACTACAAGAAATGATGAAACCTGGCATTCCCAAATGCTTCCGTGTAGGTTCTACTCCATTTCCATTTTCTGACTCAGAGAGTTTTGAAATTTGGCAAAAGCAGTTTATAAATCTCAGAGCTAAGTCTAGCAAGGAATTTTTCTTTTCTTTTTGTTAAAGATTCTATTTTATCATGTTTCCAATATGGTCCTTGCATCTATCACCTTATCACAGGACTCAATTTTCTCTTTAAAGAAATCCCATTTTGCCTTGTTTGCCCTAAGACCATGTTATATTGGACTCCATAGCACTTTGCTCAGATTCTCTAAGTGCTTTCCATAAATTTTCCCAGTAATGATGGCATTGTCTAAATAGGAACAAATGCCAAACACACTTTATAGCCCTTGTTCTGTGATGTTTGGCCAAATTCCTGGGGCTGTATCTTTGACTCTACAATAATCTATTCAGGTTGAATGATCTTTTTGAATTTAGGAGACACAACAGGAGATGAAACAGACTAAACTCTGATATATGCCATGTTCGTAGGTGTGCCAGTCTCTTGATAATTTTTTACTCCCACAAGATAGTACATAGTTCTGTAATCTCATAGCTTCTTGTTTTGTTATAGGTGGAAATATTGGTTTTACTGGATATCTGCCAAGCTCCTTCCTTTTTTTTTCTTTCTTTATTTTCCTTGAATTACACTTCATGCAGAAATACATCTTTGATTTGATTGACAAGAAGGAGAGATGTAAAGGGTTATTCCATGGTCATTGAAATTATGACTATCCATTCAGTTATTTATTCATTGATTCATTCATCCAACAATTATTAATATATAGAAAAGTTCCTTATATATGGTAGATGATCAATACTTTACTGAATGAACAAATAAATGAATCAATTTACAGACCAGTTTTCATTAGACATTTTAAAAAATCTACTTTAGGTGTTGGGCATATATGTCTATGAAGAAGGGGAAAAAAGGAGGGCAAGAAATGAAGGTAGGGATGAAATGCATAAAAAAAATTCACTTGTTAAACAGCGCCTTTCCTAAAATTGTTTTTTCCCCCCTATACAAAGTTTCACAGAAAATATCAGAAGTTGCAAACTTCAAACCATTTATGTGGAGGTTATTTTTTTTTCCTTCCTGTTCTTCAAAATCCAGTGCTCACTTGCTGGTTTCTTAAGATTTTGGCTTTTAAAAGTTGGCACAGTAGATGAAGTTTAAAGTTTGCTTCTTACTAAAAATATTCTATTCTCACTACACATGAAAAGTTATTCATGGTCACAACAGGATAATAGTCATGGAGATGCCTGCTAACTTATGGAAGAAAATATATCATTAAATGATAATTTTAGGAAGAACTTTGCTTTTAAGGTGCAAATGGTCTCTCCAGCCAATGATTTTAAGTTTCATTTCTTGTTTTCTTGGATAGTTTCCTAGTGACAGCACAAACAACAGCAGTTCCAGAAGTCGCAGTGCATCCATTTTAACTTCAGTTAATTAATGTGAAAAAAGCAGCAGACCCTGAAAAATATGTACTTTCATCTCCATGAAAGCCTGATCATTTCAAAAGGAGGCAGTTCACATGCTTGTGCTTTATATGATCTATCATAGGCGATATCTGGAAGAAAATTTGGCTAGTGGTTTGAGGCTTTCATGAGCCCTAAAAGCTTTAACCAGAGGTGTCTCTTGACCCTCGAACAGCATGGCATAAGTAGAAGAGACAGCCTTCTCTCAAGGTAACTGAAATAAATACAACCCTGAGATCCAATTAAGAAACTTAGCAATTCAGTGGTGAATTGAATGTGCACACACTTGAAAGATCATTAGCTCTGGGCCAGGATTTTAACTTTTCATTGGGCATAGAGACCCTTTCAGTCTCACTTCCTCAAGAGAGGCCATCAGGTGAAGGATACTCTGCACCTGAGCAGAGGGTTATATCATGCATTAGAAACACTACCTCCTAGCACTCTCTGTATTATCAGTAAAAATTCATTGTGGCAATGCTATAATTCACACATTGCTACAGATTCTCTGATAAGAGGCTTTCATTGCACTAAAAGCAACATTTTTTTTTGTTTGTTTTATGTTTTTTTTTTTTCTCCTTCCCTTCAGGGATTTCACTATCAATAGAGTCATAAGGTTGAGTTTCCAAACATACTGCCTGGACACCAGTGTTTCTTTCTAGCCTTTGCACTGCTAGTTAATAACCCAGTATTTCTAAGTCAGTGGGTCACTAAATTGCATTTTTCTCTGAATAGAAACAGACACACTTTTTCGTGCTTTTTCATTACTTATTGCTTTCTCATTTAAGCTTCAAGTGTGAATTAATATAATTATGGTGTTCAAATTCTTAATCTTCTCCCTCAAAGATAAACGAACATGTCTGGGTGACTAAAAAACACGTGATAAGCTCATGAAATAATTAGGTAAAAATGTCGTAAGGTAATTTCTAACTGGGATTTAAAACAAGTTTCTTACCTTTTAAAAGATTATTATTATAAGTGTAACCACAATATTGAGACCTTGTTGTATGATATAAGGGATAATAATATTAATCTTCACTGAAGACACAATTGGATTAGTATATTGAAATATCATTGTCATAATGCTTCCTTTTAATTAATGAAATATATATGTACATATGTGTGAATCTATATTTATTATATAGATATAGATGATAGATGGAGAGAGAGATAGATAACAATGACATACATTTGAAAAGACTGTGAGGATAAGGTTTTTTGCCCAAGAGATATATAACTCATTAAGTTCTTTACTTTAAATAATGGTAATCCAAAATGAAGAAGAAAATTTCTCTCAGGGGGAATATCTCTGCTCACAGTATCAACAGAAATAGATATGACTTCTGGGAACTTTGAGTCTCTGAGCTTCCATTTCCCTCAATGGGTGGCATTTTTCCCCTAACATCTCTAAATCACCATTGTTGTATTTGTCCTTAGTTTTGGAGAGGACCATGGTATCTGGGAAATAATGAAATGACTTGCAGTTGACTTTGCTTTGAGTGAGTGGGGGCTGTGCATGGTCACCAGCCTCATTTTCTCCTCCAGAACCATCTCTACCCAGTGACCTGATATTCAATAGGATTATAGGAGATGACTCAGGATGCAATGGGAGACCCTGGGCCTTTTAGACTAAGGATGACACACAAATCTGTGAAGCATAAATCACCATATTCTATAGCTGTTGGAAAAAAAACTATGAAGTCTTCCTTATTATTCCTCTGATTACTTTCTATTTTCCTAACTTGAAAAACTAAAAATATTAAATATATGTTTCTATGTATATATATATATATGTATATATATGTATATGTGTGTATCTATATCTATATCCATATTTATGTATGGTTAAATTCTTATATATGGTTAAATTCTTATGTATGGTTAAATTCTTAGTCAGACATAGGAATACCTCCTAAAGCTTTTGCTAATGGATCAGCCTCCCAGTGGACAAAAGGTGAAATGTCTTTTAAAGCCAAAATATGTTTTTCATTGGGTTTATTATTGACCCACTATTTAAAAAGCTACATATTGAATTAATTCAGATAAGATCAGGAAATAAGTTATTTTTCACTATTATTGTATTATTAGATTTATCTCTCTTTTATCCTGTAAATAACATGCAAAAATTAATTTGAGGATCTAAGACATGATTCTACTTATTAGACTACTTATTAGACTGCTATTCCATTGTATGTTACAGTCATCACTGTAAAAGATCATATCTAGAAATATCTTTCTTATTGCTAAAATGATAGCACCAAGATTTCTTATGAAATTATACAAATTTCTTTAGGCCAGTTTTAATATTAGATTTTTTTTCTCCACTCCCTAACATTCTTGAGAATATGTTATAACTTTAACTAATTTCTCCCTTCCTATCTAAAAGAGTCCCAGAAACATTCTCTCTCAGACAAAAATCCTCTTTACATAATGCCTTCAACCAACCTTACTTCTAGATGCCAACAGAAATCATGCTTAAAATTCTGTTGTTCTATATTGCTGCTGATGGGAAAGCTGCATTATTCCTTTCAAAAATCATATATATCTTTTTTTTCAAAATCAATCCATTTTTCTCTCAAAGGAATTTTTTTTTTTGCTGTTCCTATTTATATTCCCAGAAGGTATCTGACTACTATTGTTATTTATTACTATTCTTGGGATATCTCTAAGGGGCTAGTATGATTTTCTAGTATTGTCACTCATAGTCCTCATCAATGTGATTATCAATGATAGTCAGTGGTCTTGGTTAGCTTTTTAAAAATGTATTTACTGAGATGATATAATATAACCAGTCTGGGCAATATATTCTTTTCAACTCTATAGGATGTATTCTTCCATACATGAACTCAGAGTTCTGGGGAACAATAGACTTAAATTTAAAACAAAATACTAATCACACACAGCCAAAGGGCAAACTCACAATTTCTGGTTACTGCAGGTACATTCTTAAGGTCATCACTGGCAGACAAATGCAAGCAGTTAACTTTCTATACTCATATTATCCATGTTTATCCAGGTCCTGTATGCATTATCTCCTCCTGGTCCAGTCTCTTTGATAACACTATCATTTGAGGGTTATGGAAGATAGATGCAAAAATTCTTCTGTGCTCCTTCTATACTACTGAAAGGGCTTTTATAAATATTTTTGCACATATAGGTATTTTCTGCATTTTATGATCCCTTTGGGATGCAGAACTAATAGTGGTATTGCTAGATTAAAGGGTATAATCATTCTATAACCCCTTAGAAATAGTTACAAATTCCTCTCTAGAATGGTTGGATCAGTTCACAACTTCAACAAGAATATATTAGTGTACCAATTTTGCCCACATCTCCTCCAGCATTTATCATTTTCCTTTTCTTTCATATCAGACAATGTGATATGTGTGACATGGTACCTCAGAGTTGTTTTAATTTGCACTTCTTTAATCAAAAGTGATTTAGAGCTCTTCTTCATATGCCTATACACAACTCTGATTTCTTTATCTGAAAACTGCCTGTTCTTATCATTTGACCATTTGTCAAATGGGGAATTGCTAGTATTCTTGTAAACTTCACTCACTTCTCTATCTGTTTGAGAAAGGAGGCATTTATCAGAGACACTTGTTGAAAAGATTGTTTCCAATCTTTCTGCTTTCCTTCTAATCCTGGTTTCATTGATTTCAAACGTACAAAAGCTTTTTCACTTAATATAATCAAAATTGTCTAATTTACACTTTGTAATACTTTCTTTTGTTTGGTCATGAACTCTTCCCTTCCCCATAGATTTGAGAGTTAGATTATTACTTGCTCTTCCAATTTGCTTATACTGTCACCCTTTATGCCTAAATGATGCCAAAGGTCTGTCATATCTAACTTCAAATATTCTATTTACATAGTTAGTTGCTTTCTTGTTTCATTTTTGGTTGGATTTATCAAGTTCAGAGAGGGAAGAGTTGAGGGCCCCCCCTGGTATAAATTTTTTTGTCTATTTCTTCCTATAACTCACTTAACTTCTTTAAGAATCTGGATGCTTCAGGTGGCCAGATGTTGCAGTGCTTAGAGCAATGGCCCTGGAATCAGGGGGACCTGAGTTCAAATCTGGCCTCAGACACTTAACACAAAAACCAGCCGTGTGACCTTGGGCAAGTCACTTAATCCCAACTGACCCTCCAAAAAAAGAAAAAAAAAGAATCTGGATGCTGTACCATTTGGTGCACAGATGTTTAGTAGTAATATTGCTTTGTTGTCTAAGTTACCTTTTAGCAATTTCTAGTTTCCTTCCTTTTCCTTTTAATTAGGTCTATTTTTTGCTTTTACTCTGAGATCAGAATTACTACCCCTGCTTTTTTTTTTTTCATTTTAGCTGAATCATAATAGTTTCTGCTCTAACCCATTAACTTTACTCTGAGCTCTGCTTCAAATGTGTCTCTTGTCAACAACATATTGTCGGATTCTGATTTTTTTATCCACTCTGCGCTCCAATTCCATTTAATGGGAGAATTCATTGCATTGCAGTTATAATTACTGTGTATTTCTCTCCATCTCATTGTTCTTCCCATCTGGCCTCTTTCTTCTTTCACCCTTTCCCTCCTCACTATTATTTTGCTCCTGTCTACCACCTCCCTTGATCTACCCTCCCTTCTATCACCCCCTTTATTTGATCTCTCTCCCCTCCTACTTCCTTGTTACTTAAGATAGATTTCTATCATCAACTGTTTGTGTATATAATTCCCTCTTTGAGTCAATGATAAAATATAAGTTCAAATGACACTCATTGCCCAACTTCCCATCTTCCCCTCCACTGTAATAGGTCTTTCATATTTTTTTAAGAAAAAATAATTTACACCATCCTTCTTCTCCCTTCTTTCTGCACCCATTGTACTTTTCTTTCTCATCCCTTAATTTTTCCTTGTCATTCCCTCAAATTCACCTTATACCTGGACCCTCTGTCTAGATATATTATTTTTAACTGTACTATTAGTGATATGATTTTTTAAGAATTACAAATATTATCTTCTTCAGCAGGGATATAGTTTAGCTCTATTGAATCCCTTATGTTTTCTTTTTCCATTTTATCTGTTTATGCTTCTTTTGCATCTTGAATTAGAGGTCACATTTTTAGTTTAGTTCTGGTTTTCTCCTAATGAAAGCCTGAAATTGATCCATTTTATTGACTGGGCAATTTTTCTCTTGATGATTTATGCTTAATTTTGCCAGGTAAGTGATTTTTGGTTGTAGACCTAGCTACTTTGCCTTCCAGATTATCATATTCCATGATCTCTGATTCTTTAATTTTGCAGGTACCTAGTTCTATTTGGATTGTGTTTTTTTGGATTATGACCCTCCAACATTTGAAGCGTTGCATTTTTTCTTTAACCTAATAGTTCTGAAATTTGGCTATAACATTTCTTGAAATTTTTATTTGGGGAAAATCTTTACTCAGATAATTGGTAAATTCTTTAAATGTCTGTTTTGCCCTCCAGTTCCTGGACATTAGGACAGTTTTCCTTGATAATTTTCCAAAAGATGTTGTCCAGGTTCTCCTTTTCATTATTACTTTCAGGAAATCCAATGATTCTGATATTCTCTCTCCTGGATCTATTTTCTAGGTCAGTTGTTTTTTCCAATGAGGTATTTTAATATTGTCTTACTTTTTTAAAATTTATTTGATTGATTCTTTATGTTTCAAAGTGTTACTAGCTTCCTTTTACCCAATTCTAACTTTTAAGTTGATGTATTCCTTTATTTATTTCACACTGTCTTTTCCATTTGTTCAATTGTATGCACTCTTCAAGCAGTTATTTTCTTTAGTGGATCCTTGTATCTACTTTTCAATTTGGCCAATTCTACTTTATTAGCAGTTTTCAAAGCTTTTGACTCTTTTTTTTTCATAATTTTCTTGCATTTCATTCATTTCTTTTCCCATATTTTTTCTACCCCTTTCATATGAATTTTAACCTCCTTTTGAGTTCTTCCATGAGTTCTTTCTAGGCTTTAGACCACTTCTGGTTTTTCTTTTTGTCTTTGCTCATAGTTTTTTTGATAGTGTGTTCCTCTTCTGAGCTCATCTCTTGCTCTTCCCTGTCACCATAACAATTTTCTATGATCAGATAATATTTTTTGGCCTTTTCCCTTTCTTTGAAATTTGAGTTCTGTACCTGAGTAGAAGAGTCACTGAATCAGATTTTTTCTGTCAGTGCCTTCAGGCCTTGCCTGTTCACTTGGTGCTTCACTAATGTTTCCCTGAAGCCCCTTGGAGCCTCTTGTGTCTGGTGCTATATGAGGGCATGGAATAGAGGTGGCTGGCACTGCTGGAGGCCATGGAGGTCTGGCAGATTACCTGGTGCAGATATGCGGACCCAGGAGTGGTGTCTGGCATTTGCTTAGACCCAGTGGGGTGTTTTTGTCTTTCCTTAGGGCTATATTGAATCACATAGCAGCCTGGCTGCAGGAGGATGCCTTTTTACACAGGGCAAAACTAAAGCAAGTGGTGGTTCTGAAAGGTGGAGTCTGCTGCTTCCCCTAGTTATGCTATGGCACATGAAGTTTACTATTGTTGGAATTTATCTGTTCTGCTCCACTGGGACACAGGAAATCCTGCTGGTTTGTTGTGATAGGGCTTGCTGCTGATTTCCTGGAATGCTGCCTGTCCTAGAATGTGTCCCCTTTTACTCAAGAGGGATAGACTGTTCTTTCAGATCTTTGAAGTTTCCTGGGCTAAAAGATTATTTTACTCAATCTTTTCACTGGTTCTACTATTCCAGGATTTGTTTTGGGGTGCTTTTTTGTGGTTGTTTGGAGGTGAATATGGTAGATTTCCAGTGATTTACTGTTTACTCTGCCATCATGGCTCTCAATTGGTTCTCAATATCTTTTAAAGAAAAAAGTTATAACCCGATCTCCATGGTGGGAGAAGTTAGTATATTTCTTTTACTTCCACGTAACTATCTGTATATTTTGTCTCCCAATATAATAATATGCTCTTTGACACCAGGAGCCATTTCTTTTGCCTTTCTTGTTATTCTCTATGCTTACCACAAAGTCTAGCACATAGCAAGTAATGAATAAATGCTTGTTGATTATCTTATTAAAATTCATTACACTTATATATGTCAGGAATATGTGCATTGTATACATAGAGAAAAAGATAGACAAGGACATAGAGAAAATTTATATACATACATCTGTTATTTTTATTTAAATATTTATACATTATAGAATTTGATAAAATGATTTAAATAATTATAAAAATAATAATATCAAATTTATGTAGAAACAGATGTCTTGGGGTAAGATATTGACTTAGAAAACCACAAATTATAATTATCTGTATTGTATATTTGTTTTGTTAACCAGTTCTTAATTACATTTTAATCTGGTTTGGGCTACAGCTATAGATCTTATCTACTACAACCTAATACCCAGAGAGATTTACTGACTTTCCTAAAATGAAATAATGGCAGAACCTTTACTAGGACCCTACTTTCCTAACTTTGAAATTTTTGCTACTTCATATGACTTTATTATATAGTTTCCTCCTAGAGGGTATTTTAATCTATATGATAGGGAAAACATCATACACAAAGCTCTTCAGGTATAATCATAGTTAAAACCAGAGCAATATTTTTAAGTTAGATAGCGTCATTGTGGGCAGTCAAATGGTATAATGGATACACTGCAGAGACTGAGGTAAGGAAGATTCATTTTACTTATCTCAGACACTTAATAGCTACATGACCCTGGGTAAGTCACTTTATGCTTTTGGCTCTGTTGCCCATCTGTAAAATGAACTCAAGAAGAAAATGATAAAGTACACCAGTATCTTTGCCAAGAAAGACCCAAAAGGAGTTTCAAAGAGTAAGACATGATTGAAATGACTGAACAACAACAACAAAAACCAAACTGGCATCCTAGACAGAAAGAGGAAATTGATGAAGAGTTCAGGAAATAGATCATGAATCTGACATGAAGCCATGATATAAAAAATCAAAACTATATTGTAAAAGGAAAAGAACTCCCACAGAACTGAGGGTAAATTGTTATTTTTCTGTCATATATGAATGTTAATGGCCCTTTTGGGGTTTTCTTGGCAAAGATATTTGAGTAGGTTGCTATTTCCTTCTCTACCTAATTTTATTGAAATTGTGTCTTCCTGGCTGCTTATAATATTCTCTCCTTAATCTGGGAATTCTGGAACCTGATTACAATATTCCTAAGAGATTTCTTTTTGGGATCTTTTTCAGGAGGTGATCAGTGGATTTTTTCAACCTGTATATTGCCCTCAGGTTCTAAAACATCATGGCAATTTTCCTTGAGAATTTCTTGAATGATGATTTCTAGATTCTTCCTTTGATCACGGTTTTCAGGTAGTCCAATAATTTTTAGATTATGTCTCCTGGATCTATTTTCCAGGCTAATGGTTTTCCCCATGAGATATTTCACATTGCCTTCTATCCTTTTATTTGTTTGGATCTGCTTACTAGAATCTTGATTTCTCATAAAGTCACTAGTTTCCATTTGCTTCAGTCTAACTCTGAAGGAATGAATCTCCTCAGTGAGCTTTTGAGATTCTTTTTCCATCTGGCAAATTCAGCTTGTTAAGCCATTCTTTTCCTCATTGCCTTTTTGAGCCTCTTTTGCCATTTGAATTAGTCTGTTTTTTAAGGTGTTACTTTCCTCAGTCAGGCTGTTGACTCTCATTTCATACTTTTCTTGCATCTTTCTCAATTCTCTTCCCAATTTTTGTTCCTCTTCTCTTATCTGCTTCTTAAGGCCCTCTATGGCCTGTAACCAGCTTGCATTTTCATTTGGGGCATTTGGTGCAGGATTTCTGACCTCACAGTCCTCCTCCTCTTCCATACTTTGATCCTCTTTGACCCCAGAATAGGAGTCTATTGTTGAATTTTTTTGTTTTTTTTTGTTGTTTACTTTGCCTAGGCATGTTGCCACTCAGTTGCTTGACTTTTGGCCTTGTTGCCACAGTAGGACTCTGCCAACAGCCAGGGGGGCTTCAGTCCCAAACAGTAGAGTTTTTTCAACTGCTGGTCACACATCCAGAGACCTCCACCCCAGACCACAATCCAGATCCAAGAAGGGTAAAGCAAGAGCGATTACTCCCCAGACTGATAGCCAGATCCCCTTACTATTTGCAGGCCAGGAGCTGAAGCTGCAATGTGGCTATGTGGTGCAAGCTGTGCAGGCTCCTCATTGGCTTCTCACCCCCAAGGGAAGATGGTGACTTGCTCTCCCAACCAGTCCCAAAGTCCATAGGGCCCTGACCTCTCACTTTGTCCTAGGAATCCATGTGTTGATAATTCTGGAAATAACATAGCTGCTAATATTCTGGGGTCCCTCCAGCTGGTTGCTGGTCCGGCTGCTTGGGGCTAAAACCTCTATCTCACCAAGGCCTGGGCTAGGCTCCCAGAGTGCTGTGCTGACTGCCCCCTGCCAGGCTGTCCTCAGCGAAAGGTTAACTTCTCTGTGTCATTTTATGGGTTCTGGAGCTCCAGAGTTTAGAGTCCCCCTTTTACATACTTTTGAAGTGGTGTGGGCAGGAGCTCTGAGGAGGTACTGCTTCTACTCCACTATCTTGACTCTGCCTCCTCCACTTAATTTTATAAATAAGGAAACTGAGGTAAATTGGGTTAAGTGACTTACTCAGAATCACAAAACTATTAAGTGTCTGAAGCCATATTTTAACTCACTAAGAGAACTTTTCTGTTATCCATTGTATTACCTAACTGCTCCACCCCCTCCCAGATTTGATTAGGCTAGGCTAGCTCTTTCCATAAAATGACAAGGAAACTGTCCCCAAAGTTTGATTGGCTCACTATAATACGTTTCAAACTACTTGGCCACTAATGCAGCTTCCTGGAGATCTAATTCAATCTTAATATAGGTTTGGTAGTTACATCAAATGATAAAAGTCCATGTGAACTCAGAGCCCTTTGAAGGTGGCAGATAACTAAAATACAGAGGAAAGACACAATGTCTTACTAAGAAGACATTTTGACACAGAGGCTGCAGGTAGGGTATCTTGGTGTAGTAAGATAGCTATACAAGTTAAGTATTGCATACTTATTGAGTATTATTTCTATGATATGACTAAATAAACTTCTTTTAAAAATATCAACCTAAAATTTTCTCATTCCATTCCAATATCATACTTACAATGCCATTTTTTTTTTTCTTTCAGATTAGGCTAATACCTAAAATTCCAGGTGACTGACCTGATTCAGATCCATATTTTGGCAATATAAGAAGAGGTTATTTCAGGTTTTAAAGATTTCAAAAATTTAATTACCTGTTTTTTTTGTTCAAAGACCTATACAATTACTTAAAGAAAGAAAGTTAATGGTTGATGAACAGAAAAGCTTGAGGAGAGATTTTAAGGGCACTGAAACTCAGAATGACTTGAACATCACAAGAAAGCCTAAGGAAAACAAACTATAATTTTAAAAGTTAAATTTGAGTAAAAAATGAACATATAAGGTTCTTTGGCTATTAATATGATAATAATTAGAGATAAAAATGAAAAAAAGAATTCTTCAACTACTGTTTCCCATTTGACTTCTCTGTTAAAGAGGATTCTTTTTTGGATTTGAGGAGTCAGAAAAAAAAAAAATAAGATATATGGAAGTTGATACCCAAGATAAACAAGGTGATAGAAAAAAAGGATTAGAGAAAATTCTGGGAAGATGGTGGAGTAGGTCAGAAAATTCTAAGTTCTCAACATTTTCTCCCTGTATCTGTATCAACAGTGCAATATTCACAATGCCTATAGTAACTCCAAATATGCTGATGTGGTTACTAATCACAAAATATACCAGGCTCTCTACATGGGGGACAAAGCTAGGACATTTATTCAAATACCAGAAAACTGAGTCCCAAAACCAGAAAATCAAAGCCATCACAGTAGTTATGAAGTTGGAACATGTAGTTAATGTAGTAAACACCCACATTCTCAAGCCTTCATACAGAACAGGCTACCTCAGGTAAAGATCCTCCTCTCCTCACTCACAGCAACTACTCAGAATCTATGCAGCTTGCTCTCAGAAGTTCTGGCCCCACTCATTGGCTATTCTGGCAGTCCTTAGTAGAAACTCTGTCTGGCTCAAACAAAAGGAGTTCACACCACTGTCACAGACACTGCCACTGCCACTGCTGCTGTTGCTATCACCAAGCTTCCAGTCACTACACATACTGTAGCTTGGCTCCTGCTTCCCCTTGCTCCACCCCTTCCTGCTATGTCAGCAAGTTCCAGGGGCATGGAAGATCTTTAAATCCCATAACCATTACACTCCCACAAAAGAATTGAAATATCAACTTAGGGTAAGCAAAGTGTGGGTGAAAATAAACAAAAAAAAATGGGGCATAACCAGGGTCCTCCTGAGACAATTTAAGATGATCAAAGAAAACTCCCAGGACAATGTTTGTTCCCTGTGGAGAGTAAACAGTTAAGGGCTAGGTTCTGTATTAAAGCAAGCTGCAAGCCTCTTAAATAAAAAGCTGCAAGCCCTGGGGTTAGTTGTTTTGAGAGGCTGTCTCAGGGCCAGGTACTGGAACTTTTATACACAGGGTAGTGAGAAGAGTTGGGTATTTGAGCAGGAGAAGATCAAGGGAACCTCTGCTGACAAGGAACACCAGACCCAGTTGTGCTGTGAAGACTAGAAGGGACAAGAATGAATCAGCACATGCCTGCTGAGTGCAGAAGTGGTGGGGCAGAAAGCCCCTGTCTGTGGGCACTTATAGGAGATAAGAGATTTGGCTTTGGTTTCAGGCTAGAGTAAAGAACTGAAGATCTTGGATAAGAGGCACCATTCCCCATTCCCCAGGGTTAGAGGTGACTGCAAATAAACAAGCTATCACCAGAAAAAAATGCACAGGAAAAGGAGAAAGAATCCAACTATAGAAACTGCTTATGGGGATAGAGATGACAGGGGTTCATCTTCAGAGGAGGAAATGAAGTAAAAAAAAGCTTCAAAGAGGAACATTAAATGGTCACCTCCCAAAAAGAATTTATAGAATGCCTTAAAAAATACTTTAAAAATCAAATGATATGGGGCAGCTAGTTGGGGCAGTGAATAGAGCACAGGTCCTGGAATCAAGAGGACCTGAATTCAAATATGGTGTCAGACACTTAACAATTACTAACCATGTGACCTTGGGAAAGTTACTTAAATCCAATTGCCCTGCTTTCCCCCCTCTAAAAAAGCGGCCAGTGGGGGGGCGGTGAAGACAGAGATAGGGAAAAAAAAAACTAAAAAAAATTAAGAATAATACAAGAAAAACAAAAAAGGATATGAAAAGAAAGTCAATTAACCAGGAAAGGAGATCCAGAATTTTAAGGAAGAAAATGGCACCTTTCTTGGGCCAAGTGAAGTCAGTGAAATTATAAGAGATCAGGAAATGATTAAAGAAAATATGAGTAATGAAAAAATAGAAGAGAAAGTGAAACATCTTAAAAGAAAAACAAGAGATTTAGAGAACACATCAAAAGAGAAAATATAAAAATAATTAAACTAACTGAAAGTTATGATAAAAAAGAATCTTGGTACAATAATATCAGAAATAATTAAAGAAATTAATTAATTAATTTAATTAATTAAATAATTAAAGAAAATAGTCCAGAAGCATTAGAAGGGAAAGGAGGAGATGAAGTAGAAAAAATGAAAAAAATTCGCTTATCACCACTTTAAAAGACATCACATGAGGAAAACTCATAAGGATATCATAGTTAAATTCTGAAATCCTCAGGTCAAGGAAAAAATATTAAAAGCATCAATGAATAACAAGAATCCTCATGTCTAAATGTCATGCAACCACTTTCAAATTCGAGTTAATCATAATCCCTCACCCACCCCCACCCAAATTAAAATTCATATTTTCAATTGATCATTTTGTTTTCTTAAATCAATCCTAGATGGAAATGAGTTCACCAAACATGTTATATTCTGCATCCCTAATAAAAAATATGGCATTTATAATGATCATTGGATTGTAAATATTTTGAAATGTCCTGTGGATACAGAAAGATACTGAGGTGCTGTTCTGCACAGGTAAATAAAAAATTAAAAATAAAATAAAAATAATATTTATATAGTGCCTTTTATGTGCAAGGTACTCTGTAAAGTGCTTTAAAATTATCTCAATTGATCTTCAAAACAATCATCATTTTGCACTTGAGGAATGTGAGGCAAACTGAGGTTAAGTGACTTGCTCAGAGTCAAACAGCTAGGAAGTATCTGAAGTCAAATTTGAACTCAAGTCTTCCTGAATACATGTTCAGCACTCTATCCACTGTACTATCCAGTTGCCCCAAGTAGAAGAAGTGGAAGAAGTAGAAGAAATTTCTCCCAAGGAGAGTCACATATTGATAAAATAGTATGTTCAGTATCACTTTAAGTAGTAAAACTTTTTACTTCATACACACACACATACACATATGTGTGCATCATTCTATGTAGTAAAATATGCATACATGTGTATGGTGATATGAACTTGCATACAAGCACCTGTGCACACAAGCATCCATGCACACACATACATAACAATCATGTGAGAAAGTGAATAGAGCACTAGGGAGGCTGGAAGATGTCTTCAAATCCAGTCTCAGATAATTTACTTTTTCTATGATCCTGGGCAAATCACTTAAACCTCTATATGGCTCAAATTTCTGCTCTATAAAATAGGGCTAAAAATAGCACCTCCCTATCAGGTTTGATAAAGTAATATTTGTAAAACCAGATTCATATAGTCAGTATGCATTATAGACTGTAATGGCAAACAAACTAATACTTGGCTTGTTTTAGCTATTCAAGTGCCTTTGAACCTTGACTTTGATTGTATCAAGAATCTTTGTTGGAAACATTATACATTGTATTCACCTTAATAGACCTAGGGGAATTTAAAGATACATCTTGTCATTAATAGGCCTAATGTAATCACATGGAGTCCACAGTGGTAGGAACTTGAAAGAGCAGAACAGGAAGGGTAGGACAGCAAGAGTGGAACAGAGCACAGAAAAGTTTGAGAAGAGCTGAGAATGAGTAGAACTAAGAGGGAAAATGTGATTTCTGCACTCTGTTTATCTCTGTTACTTTCTGAGGACTGAGAGAATTTTGAGATTTCATTGTTCTTTCTGTTGAGCTGAGTTACTTTGTCAGAGAGAAGCACTCTTGATCTGAGTGAGTGTTACTTTGTCAGACAGAAACACTCTGTTGATTTGCGTTTGATTTTTCAGAAAGAAAGTGAATTGAGATGATAATGCTAGTAATATGCGCAAATACTGTTGTAGCTCTTTTAAGCTTTGTCTTACCAGAAACATAAACTACAAAGACTTGGAGTGGAGCAGTGCCTGTGAGCTGAGATATGAAACAGGAACAGAGAGGTGCCAATATGTGAATCCAGGCAAGATTCTGGAGGAACCATGGGGTTTGAAAGTCAGCCTTGAGGTAAGAAGAAAGAGGATTTTATTTGGATACTCTACATTGACTGAAGAGATTGTGACTTATTATGACTTAGGGATAGATAATGTTTGTATTTTCTGCTACCCCTAAAAGATGACTATAAGATATAATGAATGGTATGTTTTGTTTAAGACTATGTGGCAAGTTGTTAGTAACAACTTGTTAATAACAAGTTGTTATGTTATGCTGTTGTGAATGTTATGCTTTAGTTTCTTGAATTTTATGCTTTGCTTTATTGCTGAATAAATAGTTCACTATACTATGCAATTAGATCCTTATAGTTATTCACAGCAGCAGTACTCAGGATTGCTGCTTGTCCTTGGCTTTACACAGACAGGACTCAAATTCAGTCCTCCCTGATTTCAAAAGCGCCCCCCTATTGTCTATGTCATTCTGACTCTCATATAACTACATAGGCACATTAATGAAAAAAATAATGAAGATGACTCATTATTTATCTCAGCTCTTCATAACATCTTGACATACTTTTCTTATATAGTTCAGCTATAAATTAAGAAATGTATGAAAAGACAATAGCTCTGTTATTTTATCTGAAACACATGAAGATCATAAGCTTTATGTGAGGTATTCTTATAAAGCATGAAGATGACAGGTACAAGGGTGTCTCCACTGCCCTGACTGGTTTTGTACAAGAAGAAAGTTTGGAAGTCATACCATATAATATCATCCTGTGTATTATTACCAATTTACAAGTCTCTCTTCAAATGCCACCTAGCATTTGAGAACAGATGTCAAAACTCATTATTATTCACTTTATAGTGCTCTGCAGTTCCTCAATCATGGTAACTGTGATAGAATCTCAAAGTTGGAACAGACCTCAGAAGCCATGAATAAATGAATAAATGGAAAACCATTTATTAAGCATTTACTATGTGCCAAGAACTGTGGTAAATGATGGGGATAAAAACAGAAAAGCAAGACAGCCTCTTCTTTTGAGGAGTTTATACTCAACTCAAGGAGTCAACACATTAAAAAAAAATCAGTTGCAGGACAGATGGGGGGAGATGAAAAGGAATCAACATGTATTAAGTGCCTACTACTTGCCAGGAATCATGCTAAGTGTTTTACAAATCTTATCTCATTTGACCTTCATAATAACCATTGAAGATAGATATTTTTATCTCCATTTTATAGTTGAGGAAAATGAGAAAACTAGGTGATTCAGTGGAAAGCCTCTGTACCTGGAGTCAGTAAGATTTTAGTTTAAATCCAACATCAGACACTTACTATGTATGTGTCTCTAGGCAATTAGCTTCACCTCAGATTGCTTCAGTTTCTTCAACTGTAAAATGGTAATAATGTTATCTTTTTCCCAGGGTTGTTTTGAGGATTAAATGAGATAATATTTTTAAAGTGTAAATGCTTTACAAAAAAAATTCCCCTATCCTTCCCTGTGACATAGAATATAGCTGTGACACTGGTCCCAGGGGTCCTTAGGATATATCACTAGATAAGATTACAGTTCAAGGGTCATGAAGTTTACAGAGGCAGGGCAGATAGCAATGCCTGGTGGTCTTACAGCTTATTACACAGAATATACATAATGATTGCTACTTCTTTTAAGCACTGTATCAAGCCCCAAAGTTTTTCTGGGTGGCTTAGAGTCAGAAAAAAATACTCTTTATTTTTTTTTTTCTTCTCTCTACTTCTCTGTCTCCATCTCTCTGCCTCTACCTGCATTACTTCCTGATTTCCCAGTTCATTTCCAAGCTACTACCCATAGGCCATATAGTAATGGGCTATAAATGCCCAATATTTCCCAGGGTAATTCCATGGTAGAAACAAACAAACAAACAAACAAACAAATAAATAAATAAATAAATATCTCACACACACACACACACACACACACACACACACACATTTTTTTCCCTCTTCACACTCAACTAACCATGTCTAATTTTGTGGCACTTTTAAAAGTGTATGGACATAATAACTCCTTGAAGTAGGCTATTCTGGCATAATCCTGATTTTGAAGATGAGGAAATTAAAAACCAAGATAAATAACTTGCATGACTAGGATGAGTGTCTAGGTTGTTAAACAGCAAGTACACTTTGCTTCTCATGACATCATATTACCTCTGTTTTTTGATTTGTTTGTTTGTTTATAGCAGCCTTACTTTTTATTGTGGATCTTCCTCCCCTTACTCCCTTCCCCAAAAGGGAAGAAAACAACTGGGGGTTGGCTCATCCAATTAAATTTAATAAATTCTCGATATAAAATATTATATAAACCAAAGTATAAATAAATCAGTATATACTAATTCCAATTGTACTAAAGGGAATATAAATATATAGAAGCGAATAGAACAAAAAAAGAAAATTTTAAAGGGAACACAAAATATAATTTAAAAATGAATGGAATAAACGTGAAAATTTCTCAGGTAACATCTCAGAAATCTCAGAAATCTGAATAGAATCATAATAAATTACAAAAGACTTAGGACTTAGCATCCTGAGATCCTTGCTCCATTCCTCTGGTCATGAACTGAAGGCTTTGCTGAGCTTAATTAATATGTAGGAAGACAAAGTACATGTTCCTTAAACATGGCTATGGACTTAGTTTCCCCTTGATCGTCACAAGTACAGATTTAGAAAGATTACTGTGACCTACAAATTGGTCACTGTGTTCCAAACCCCCCATGATACATAGGACATTTCCTACCTTCCTGTCACCAGTAGGAGTTTCACCATGACCCAAAACACCCTAACACCCCTATTATTTATGAGATAGTGTCTGCTTTCATGTCTAAGTTGATACTGATGATGTATTTGTCTGTTTTCATATCCACTATATATGTACCTTCTGCCTTTTGATATTTCTGACATTACATCTGCAAATGCCAACAAATTCTTCTGTGGTTAGATTGTGTGCCTCAGTTCCTGATTAACAGGAACAGGACAACACAAAGTGAGGAGAGAAGGCATGGGTTTTGGGGTATATAACCAAGCTTAGCATTTTGTATTTTGCCTGTCCTACTAGAGTGCCTCTAGTAGCAAGACCACCCTTCTTGCAAGAAGAAATAATTAAATAAATCTTTCCCATCTCTACTTGGAGATATCTCTGCTTATTTTGTTTTGGGCAAGGGTCGTTTTGTCCCACGCAAAAAGATTTACCCACCTTTTATATAGTTCATCTATTCAGTCATAAAGTTTTAAAAACTGGTTTTGTTTAAAGCTAAGTTTAATATAAAAAAATTAAACATGAAAAGGCAGCTAGGTAGCACAGTGAGCAGAACACCAGCTCTGGAATCAGGAGGACCTGAACCCAAATCCAAACTCTGACACGTGATACACTTACTGACTGGCTGTGTGACCCTGGGCAAGTCACCCAACACCAACTTCCCTGACTTTCCCCTTCAAAAAATAATAATAAGCATAACAAAATTATAAGAAGTGATTAGCAGTGAAGTCTTGAGTTTCATATTTCTACTGCTTTCATTTTTACCTTGTTTTGTGTTTCAGCATAGATGCATGGAATTTGGGTCTGGAAGTAGAGTTTTTGCTAGATTTTTGCACCTGGTATTTATATCTGAATTCTAAAAGTATTAGTCAAGTCACAAAACTCATCGAAAACCTCAGAGTAAACAAGATAGAGAAAAGCAATCTATTTTCAAAATACAAAAAGAAGAAATATAAGACCTCCCCTGGAGGATGGCCTGCTCTTTACACTGGTGGGTGCTGGCTGCTTACAGTGGATTAGTCTTGAGGTGAATGTCTCAGTGGGTATTGTTTCCTACCTCCTTTCTATACTTTCGTAAGGTGGGAAAATCCAAGCATCATTATGAATCCTTGGTATAACTCATATGAGTATATCTTGGTCAGACATCCCATAGATGACTCTTATGGCAGCACACATTTTAGCCTTGAGGTAGTGGAGTACTCTTAATCTTATCTGACTCTTCTGACCCCATTTGGAGTTTTCTTGGCTAAGATACTAGAGTGATTTATCTTGTCTTTCTCTAGCTTATTTTACCATTGAGGAACCAGATTACATGACTTGCCCAGAGTCACACAGCTATCAAGCATATTACCTCTCTTTCCACTTCATAGGTGAGGAAAAATATTCCAAACATTAAATCTATAATTTTAATTTGACCTACTTATTTTGTTTCCTATTTTCATTTTGAGATAGTTTTCACTGTTTCCTAGAAGAAGAAAAAAAATTATATAAGATTGATGCCAATAGCCACAATATATATTTTTACAACATGATTAAAATGTAAAATAGCATAATATATTATTTTGTTAGTTTTTAGCACTTTAGTAACATGGAATAGAATTTTAATTATATTGTTTCCCATTGCTTTTATAGTCTAGAACCACATTTGTCTAGCCAGTGACATTGTTTTTGTAGCAATTTTCTAGGGAATTCAGAATGTTTAGAAAATCAATTCAGACTTTTTTTTTAGGTTGGAAATTCTCCATGAGAAGCACTGCTGAAGATCAAGGACTCACTCTAAAGGAGATTTTTGTTATGAAGAAAGAGCATATTTTCCACAGGGATGAGCATGAACCAACCTTATTGATGATCTCTATCTTATAGTATTGTCATGTGAAAATTCAAATGAAAGAGGGAAAAAAGTTTATCTAACTAAAATAGGATTTCTGCACATTTTATCAGGTAACTTAGATGTAAGTTAAATCTATTAGTATGATGTCTCCTTCCGACCCTCCTGTCAGATATCATGCCCCCAGTGCATAGGAAATAATTTACTAAACTCTGGCACTCTGTAGCAGCAAGCACCCCAACATCTCCAGGGTGGCTGCCAACACAGGTTCTTAGATCTGCTTTTCAAAAGGAAAGCAACTCAAAATCAGTTAACAAGCTCACTTTAATCAATCAAACACATATTATCTAGTTCAGGGGGAAAAGGTCAGCACCCTGAACTTCAGAGTATACAGATAGTAGTTTCAAAACAGAGAAACAGACAGATCAAGCAGACAGGTTTCCAAACTGCCCAAACATTACATACATCAATACCAAATCACAGTTACCATAGAGGGAAGCATCAACATCTGGGTTTTCATAGCCGGGAGGAGGGAAGGGGGGGCTCCCAATGGCTGCCCAGAATGTCATCTGGTCAAATCACACAACACTTCTCAAAGTCAGCCCCAAAGCAAAACCTCTCATCAGGGTTTATATAGCCTTCTCCAGGCTCAGAGAATGTAACAACCGTCTTGACCCACTGCCCAATCACAAAGTATCAAGGTATGGGGGTTCCTGAAAAACAAGCCTCCCACCACAGGCTCCAGGTGCACTTAACCTAGGGGCAGGGAAGATCTTTAAATTTCCATTTCCATTACACACTCTTGCCCTGGAGCTAAACTGTCTTCATTGTTGAGTAAATCTCAGAAAACTCAGCTAGCACACTATACCTAGCTAGTACCAAACCTCAAAGGCTTCTGATCTCATTTAGTTGTCCATCCCATACATTTTGCCATTCATTGGCCCTGCCAAGGTTTTCACCTTCATCTGGTCAAAATAATTAAAACAATGTGACTGGTTTCTGAAAAGTGCAAGTCAATGGATTATTCTATGGATCAGATTACCATTTCTGAGACATTCCAGGAAAAATCCACACCCCCCTCCAATATCTTTTCCCTCTATTAGAATGTAAGCTTCTTGGAGGTAGTTTTTCATTTTTCATTTGCTTAATGTTTATTCATTCATTTATATGGCATGGGTTCAAGTTCCTTTATCACTCTGGAAATCCTCCTATGGAGGACATTGTTCTTGTCCCTATTGAAATGTGTGGACTAGAATTTTAAGTGATATTCAATATTTGGGCTAGTCAGAGGAAAACATGAAATTATAAATACAAAAATATAAAATTACCACTGCTTCCCTATACATAATATATGTACAATCTGGAAATTCATTAGCTTTATTAATTGACATATTATTGATTCATGTTACATTTGCAGGCCACTCTGTCTTGCACACTCACATGTTTTTGATTTAGATTTCTCTAATTAAATACATGTACAATTTAGTTTTTAACCACTTACTTTAAACATTTAATTTTTAAGAAATAGGTTCTATTTGTGCCTCTTTTCTATCAAAGTCAAAACGTTCCCAACCTATGTTACTATGTAATAAAGAAAACACAAACAAACAAGCAAAACACTCAAAACAGAAATCAAATCTTTCAATATATACAAGTGTCTGATCTAGTATTGTCCAGTTTCTGGACAAGATTTATTTTATTTTATTTTTTATTTATTTTTTTACTTTATTTATTTATTTTACTTAAAATTATTCCCGATCTAATTTCTTCAACCAATTTATTTTTTGTTTAATCTTCTAACAAGTGCCAAATAGTTTTAATGACTTCAGCTTTTTTTTATAGTTTCAGATTTGGAGTACTGATGTGTTGTTGTTTTGGGTTTTGTTTTGTTTTGTTGTGTTTTTTCCTTTTTTACTTATTTTCTCATTATTTTCATTACTATTCTGGACCTTTGGTTCCTTGGAATTAATTTTCTTATTTTCTTGTCTAGCTTTGCAAATGTAATTGGTATAGCACTGTCTGTAAATTAATTTAAGTGGTATTATTGTTACCATATTGGTACATCCCCACCATGGGTAATGGATATTTTTAAAACTGATTTATTTATCATTTCTTTAATGATAATTATGCAATTTTATTTGCTTTGAGTATGGAAATTGACCCACAGTTTTATGATTTTTGTAGTTTTTTTTAAAGTTCTTCTATATAATTCCCTCTTGGATTTTGTTTTTGTTATTTAGAAATGTCTATGATTTTTGAGGGTTTTTTTATTGTTGCTTTTAATTATCTCCATTAGTTTTATTTTTCTGATTTGTATACATTAATAAGTAATCTATAATAAGCAAGTAATAATTGTATCTCATTCTTAATATTTATACATTTAATTTCTGTATTTTTTTCTTAATGCTATTTAGAGATGTTATCTTGATTTACTTAGGCATTTACTGAGAAAGCATTTCATCTTTACCTATCATTAATAATGGTTGCTTGTAATTATATTTATCTTCTATGTATCTATCTATCTGTCTGTCTGTCTTCTATTTAAGCACATATATGCATTTTTATATATACATACTTTTGATTAACTTTAAAAATAGTCCTTTATATCTGTGACTTTTCTGAATTTTAGTATGAAAGTATGCTACATTTTGTCAAATGTTTCTCTGCTCTATTGTTATAACCATGCAATTGAGGGAGATATTTTTTACATGATTTGTTATTTTAATCACTGTTTAAATTTTAAAACCTCCTTGCTTTTGAGGTAAAAATTCAAACTCTTCATAGTTGTCAGGGTCACTGTGCAGCATATGAAACAAAGGTGGTCACTCAAAGCCAGAGAGTTAAATGAATTTGTTGTCATTCAGACATTTTCAGGCATGTTCAAATCTTTGTGACACAATCTGGGGTTTTTGTGGCAAAGAGACTAGAGTGGTTTACCATATCTCTCTCCAGTTTATTTTAGAGATATGTAAACTTAGGCAAACAGTGTTAAGTGATTTACCCAGGGTCAGACAGCTAATAAGTGTCTAAAACTGGATTTGGATTTGAATTCAGGAAGATGAATCTTCCTGAGTTCAGGTCCAGCACTCTACCTACTGTGCCATTTAGTGTTTCTATGTAAGGTGGTAAATTTTTTGCCCTTTTTCATCTTTTTGTTGTCTTTTAAAAAAGGAAAATCTTTCTTTAATTGTCCCAGAAGTATTTGGCCTAATCACTAAGCTTTGTATAAACATCAATTTTTCCTCCACCACTTTTATTATATGAAATTATTTATAATCATTCATTATATTTGTAAATCTGTTCATGTTCTAAATCAGTGTTGTCATTGACTCTGATACCTCTCCACTTGATAATAAGATTAAGAGGAATTGCACACCACAATACAAAGAGAACTGAAACTGACTTAAGAAGACATGGATTAAAATGCTGGCTATGCTTTCCACCTATATGATTTTGGACAAGGTGACTAGCAAATTTGGGCTTAATTATACTCATTTCTATAATGAAGGAATTGAACTAGATGTGCTCTGAGGTGTTTTTCCATCTCTAAATGCTATGAACCAAATAACCTGACTTCGTAAATAGTTTAAAGCCACAGGGTTCTTTTGTTCTTTTTGGTAAGCTATTTTAAGGAAGTATAAATGGTCTATTTCAATGACTGCTCTTTTAATGATTTCTCATTATTTTCACAATAGCTTATGTAAACAGGTCAAATTGGAAACGATTTAATTGTACACCATATTTTCTATATTTTTATTCTTCCTCTAATTTGTTATTGATTTCCATCTTTGATTCAGGTTGAAGGTCTGACTTATATAAAGAAATTCGATTGAGAAATAACTCCTACATTGTCAATCAGTCATGCCCTAACTGTTAATATTTAATCAATTACATTTTTGTAATGTTGTCATTACTTACAATATTCATAATCCTCTATTCTTTTTGTTACTTTTTGTAGGTTGCTTTTTATTTTTACTTTATATCATTCATTTCCACAAGATTTTGAGTTACAATCCCCATTTTTCCCCTACCTACCATTCCAAAACAGCAATCCCACTGAATATGCCCCCCCCTCCCCCCCAGTCTGCTCTCTCCTGTCTTCCCCCATTACTCCTTCCAAATTTCCAGTAGGGCATGGTGGATCTATCTCTATGCCCCAGTGCCTATATATATATATATATATATATATATATACATATATATAATTTCCCAGTTACATGTGAAATAATAATAATATATTTTTTAAAATATTTTAAACCTTGGAATTCCAAATTCTTTTGCTACCTCCCTCATCATTAACCCTTACTGGGAAGATAAGCAGTTCAATATAGTTTGTACATTTGTAGCTATGTAAAACATTTCCATAGTGGATATATTGTAAAACACTGACTATCCTCCATCTCATCCCACACCCACTGGTTCTAATCTCTACTTTGATCCTGTCACTTTTCAAAAGTGTATGCTTCGAACTTCCCTCCTTGCTAGACTGCCCTCCCTTTCATCATCCCCCCGTCATCCCCTTCTCCCCTACTGTACTGTAGGATGATATACCCTATTTAGTGTGTATGTCATTACCTACCTAAGCCAAATTCATTGAGAATAAGGTTGACTCATTCCCTTTTGCCTTACTGTTCATCCCCTCCATTGTAACAGTTTTCCCTTGCCTCTTCTATATAAGAAAATTTACCCCATTCTGTCTCTCCCATCTCCTCTCTTTATATTCCTCACTCACCTCTTAATTTCACCTCTTAAGTATCATCCCTTCCGATTGAATGGGTCCTGTACATTCTGTCTATGTATACTTGTACACATATATACACATACTCACATATGTATCCATATTCACTCCTATATAGACATATATATATGTATGTATACACAAACATACACACACACACACACACACACATTTATATTCCCTTCAACTATTTTCATCTGACAAATTTGGCTTTTTAAGTCATTTTTCTCCTAATGAGTTAGTCTATTTTTAAGCTGTTATTTTCTTCAGTCAGTTTGTTGACTCTCTTTATAATTTTCTTGTATAATTCTCATTTCTCTTCCCAATTTTTCCTCCATTTCACTTATATATTTTTCAAAATCTTTGTTAAGCTCCTCTATGGCCTGTAAGCATCTTATTCTTTTCTTGGAAGCTTCTGGTGCAGGAGTTCTGACTTTGCTATCTTCCTCCTGTTCCATGCCCCATTCCTTTTTGTCCCCAAAAAAGGTATCCAAAGTTAGATTACTATGCTTGCCTTGCTTCCCTTGTTTGCTCCTGTTCCCACTCAATTACTTGACTTTGAGCTATTTACCACAGTAGAACTCTGCTACCTCTGGGGGCTTTGTCCCAATTTCTTATATTTTCTCACCTGCTTCTCTGAAGCCTCCCTACATTCTGGCAAACTGGTCATGCACCCTAGGACGTCCATCCTAGACTGAAATTCAGATACAATCATGTTAAAGCAACAGTGATTACCCCCCATTCTGTTTGCTTGGTACCCCTACAATCTGCAGGCCAGGAGCTCTGAAGCAGCCAGGTGACTGCAGCTGCATGGTACTGTGCCTCAGCTACTTCTCAATCCAGGGCAAAGGCTGGGCCTCACTCCCAAATTTCTAGTCCCAAAGACCACACTGCACTGACCTCTCACTTTGTCCTTAGCATCTATGGGTTGATAATTCTGGAAATTGCAACAGCTGCTGGTGATCTGAAGTTCCTCCAGCTGGTGGCTGGTTGTGGCCACCCTAAGGCTAAACCCAAAGATTTCATGGGGCTGTGCTTGGCTCCCAGAGTGCTGCAATGGTTTCTTCCTGCCAGCCTGCCAGGCTGTCCTCAGCAGGAATTGAGCTTCTCTCAATCATTTTGCAGGTTCTGTATCTCCAAAGTTTGTTCAGAGCCACCTTTTACATTAATTGGAGTAGGTGGAAGCTGGATCCCCACAGAAGTCCTGTTACTACTCTACCATCTTGACTCCATCCCCCATAATCCTCCCTTCTTAAAGAAGGTATTCTTGATATGTAGTTGTGAACTCTCATTAGTACATAAGCCTTCAACCTCTTTACACATTTTAGTACTAAACCATCTTTTCAAATGGATTTTCTTTGTCTTTTATGTATATCTTTGTTTTGTTTTTCTAATTTTAAAAAGTTTATTGGTGGTTTTTTTTTTTTAAACAAATGCTTTATTAACTTCTGTTTTACATCATTCATTTCCGCCAGATTTTGAGTTACAATCATTCCCCGCCCCCGTTATTCCCCCACCCAACCTCCCAGAATAGCAGTTCCACAAGATATCGCTTCCTTCAATCTGCTCTCCCCCATACCTTCTCCCATACCCTCTTTGACTTTTCCATTAGAGGAAGGTGAATCTTTGTGTCCCAATGCCTGCACATCTTGTCTCCCAATTATAAGCAAAAGAGTATTAATAATAGTATATATATTTGAAACATTTAATGTTAAGACCTTGAATTTCAGATCCATTTCCTTCCTCCCTTGTCACCCATTCCCTCTGGGGAGATAAGTAATTCAGTATATGTTGTACATGTCTAGCTATGCAAAACATTATCATAGTAGAAATATTGTACAGGGCTGCTTATAATTCCCTCCCACTCATCCCACCCACAACCTGGTCCATTCCCTACATGATCCTGTCCCTCTTTTATAGTGGGTACTTCCAACCTCCCCTCCCCCCAAGGATACCCTCCCATTCATCATCCCTCCTCTCATCTCCCTTCCCCCTATTCTGCTGCAGGTTGAGATATCCCATGTAGTATGTATGTCATTCTCTCCCTGAACCAAATTCAATGAGAATGTGGTTTTGCCTTTTTTGCCTTCCTATTCTCCTCCTCTTGCAACCACTTCCCCTTGCTTCTTCTACATGAGATAGTTTACCCTACCCTGTCTCTCCCCATCTCCTCTTGCCACTTTCCTCTCTCACCTCATAATTTCATCCCTTGAGTATTCTCCCTTCCCAACAAATTCAACCTATGCCCTCTATCCATATATAACTGTAACCATATACACACACATTCACATATGTATTCATATGACCACACCCCCTTCTTCCATTATTTTCATAGTGAGAAAGATATCATCAGTCACAGTTATTGCTTTTCCATATAGGAATGTAAATAGTTCAACTTTGATAAGTTCCTTTTGATTTCTTTTCCCTGATTACCTTCTCAGGCATCTCTTCCTTCTTGTGTCTGGATGTCAAATTTTCTATTCAATTCTGGTTTTTTCCTCAAGAATGCTTGAAAGTCCTCTATTCCACTGAATGACCATATTTTCCCCTGAAACAAAATGCTCAGTTTTGCTGGGTAGGTGATCCTTGGGTTCATTCCCAGTTCTTTTGCCCTCTGGAATATCATATTCCATGCCCTTCGATCCCTCAGTGTAGAAGCTGCCAGGTCCTGGGCTATTCTAATTGTGTTTCCACAATATTGAAATTGTTTCTTCCTGGCTGCTTGTAGTATTTTCTCCTTGATCTGGGGATTCTGGAACCTGGCTATAATATTCCTGGGAGTTTTCTTTTTGGGGTCTTTTTCAGGAGGTGATCTGTGGATTCTTTCAACCTCTATTTTGCCCTCTGGATCTAAAACATCAGGGCACTTTTCCTTGAGAATTACTTGAAGGGTGATTTCTAGGTTCTTTCTTTGATCATGGCTTTTGGGTAGTCCAATAATTTTTAAATTGTCTCTCCTGGATCTATTTTCTAGGTCAGTGGTTTTTCCCATGAGTTATTTCACATTGCCTTCTAATCTTTCATTTGTTTGGATCTGCTTAACAGCATCTATGTATATTTTTGTAATGAAATCAGGATGCATTAAAGTTTACAGAATTTTCATTTGAAGCATTTCAGGAAAGAAGTATGGCATAGTAAAAAGGTGTGATATTTAGAGTTGAAAGACATAAGTTATACTTCTGAGAGTGTGACTTAAAACCAGTGTGATTATGGAAAAATCAGATCTCTGGATAATTGAACAAAAATGGCAAAGTAAATAGGGGCTTGCTTGAGTTTTCCAATATTCCTCCCCAAAGAACATTTAAATAATGCCTCAAAATAAATCCAGCAGTGGAAGAACCAATAAAAAAACAGGGTGAATAAACCAAGGGATATTCCAAGAAATCTTTGAAGCCCTGCAGGGAAAGGTGAGAGTGGAGCCCAGAAGAGCACAAACTAGGCCAGTGAATGAAACACTCCTGCAAACTAGCAGGAGACCATGAGGATAACTGCATCACCTGATAGCTCCTAGAGATCTCATCTCATAGATAGTAAAGGGGGTAAAAAAACAAAATAGCTGGTTAGAAGGAGATTATAGCAGACCCTTTTCTGCCACTGAAAGCAAGACTCTGCTACATAGCATATGCTAAATTTTGGGTCACAGTCTGAACAAAGGAGTTGGAATAGTGTTATAGTAATATAAATTTTTAAGATCTTCCCTGCCCCTAGGCTTAAGTGCACCTGGAGCTTTGAATGAGAGGCTTGTTTCTCAGGAGATACTTTGTGATTGCGCAGTGGGATCAAGAGGGTTGTTACATTCTCTGAGCCAAGGGAAGGCTATATAAACCCTGTTGTGAGACTTTGTTTTGGGGCTCACTTTGAGAAGTGTTGTGTGACTTGACTAGGTAAGACTCTGGGCAGCTGTTGAGAGCCCTCCAGGTTTCAAAAACCCAGATGTTGATGCTAACCTCTCCTGTAACTGACTAGGTTTGGGTGTAATGTTCAAGACAGTTGGAGGCATGTCTGTTTGATATGTTTTTCTGTTTTCTCGTAACTTCTGTCTGTATACTCTGCAGTTTGGGCTGCTGACCTTTTCCCCCTGAACTAGGTAAATGATATATATTTGATTGATTAATGTAAGCTTGTTAACCCATTTTGAGTTGCTTTCCTTTAGAAAAGCAGATTTAAGAACATGTGTTGGCAGCCACCCTGGGGATATTGGGGTACTTGTTACTACAAATGGCCTCACGAATAGGATCTGCAGAGTAAAAGGAAAGTATGGGGGCTGGGATTATTGTTTGTTTCCCACTTGTGGTAGCTGTGACTCCATGGAGCCATGGAACAGGAGAGAAGAAAGGCCTGCATGCTGACTTTGCTGAACTGAGAGCAGGAATCGTGAGCTGCCTGCATAGCAGCTGGACCAGAAGCCAAGAAAGGCTGCCACCTAAGGGAGGAGAAGTAACCCAGGACTTCAGATTTCAGCCACAGGACAAGATAAGGACTGTGTGACTAAGCAGGGGCACTGAATGTGTTCTCTTGCTGCTTCCCACAGTTTTGGACACAGGGGGAGGATGGACTTGTGTCTATAGTGGGTGGGGTGAAGGGCCATGGACCCCTAAAGACCACACCCTGTTGGTTTTGTTGCCCAGCTGGTGGGGGAATGGCAATAGGATATACAGCGATTCCAATCAATGACCAGAGTCCCAGAGTGTGGAAGGGATTCACCAGGCCCAAGAAATATTGACGTCAGGATTATAAAAGTTTATTGTTATGCTTTACAGCAGACAACAGTTTTTAGGGAACCTGCAATTTTATTGTTATGCTTTATAGCAGGCAGGAGTTCTTAGGAAACCTGCAAGTTTATTGTTATGCTTTACAGTGAGTAAGGGTTTTTAGAGAACCTGCAAACTTAAGGAAGACATAGGTATAGTCTTTGAGGAGTCATGAGAGTAAATCAGATGTCAATTATGCTAACCAGGTTTAAAGGTGGGAGTAGGGAGGAGTTGGGGAGTGGATAGTGTTTAAAGGAATATGCACTTTTAACATCAAATATGCAGTTGTATTGCCCATAATTCAATGGAAAATAGCCCAAGGGGAGCTACCTGGAGGTGTGGTTTTAGGACTGAAACATCACTAAGTCAGATATTGGTCAGGGCTGAGTGAGAAGTGCCTAGTCTGCCACCCATCAGTGTCATGTTTGACAAGATGGATGTTGGGAACAAAGGCTAATGGAGACTCAGTATGTCTATAATTGGCTAAGGAGTTAACTTACACATAGTGTATTGAAGGGTTGATAGATGCACCTGGCCTTTATTTTAAAGGGAGATACCATTTACCTAAGCTAAAATGTTTATAGATGGTTTAAGGAAGGATTTATAGGTATAGCTTGCTATTGTTACAAGCAGAAAAACAGTTCATGAATTGTTGCTAAGCAGAGTGCTGGTAGGGGGAAGAGGCAGAGTTAATGCTTTGAGGCTGGGGGGGAATCGCGATTTTACAGACTGATTTTACAAATTGATTTTACAAACTGATGTTACAAACTGATATTACAGACATAGATCCCAAGCACCCCATCACAGCGACCTCTTGGGACTTGGAAGCAGGGGCTGGAGCAATGTGAAGGGAAGGACACCCTCCTCCCATGAAGAGAAATTTATCTGGACATTTTTTGTTTTAGATTGAAGAAATGCACCTGAATGTATTTTGTGTTTGTTTAAGGCCCTGGGGCCACTTTGGTAATGTCTTGCTAATTCAAATGTAAATGTCATGCCCATGCATATGCTATGGGCATGAAAGCTCTTGGGGCTGAATGTTAGAGGAATGTAAATTTTTTTTTTTTTTTTAAAGCAATTGGGGTTAAGTAACTTGCTCAAGGTTACACGGCTAGTCATTATTTATGCGTGGGTGCTCATTTTCGGAGGCCGGATCTGATCTCGGGTCATCCAAACTCCGAGGCCGGCGCTCTTACTCACTGCACCACCTAGCCGCCCCTTTAGGGCAATTGGGGTTAAGTAACTTGCCCAAGGTTACACGGCTAGGTTTTTGTTTGTGCGAATTAAGTGTCGGAGGCCGGCTCCGAACTCAGGTCCTTCTGATTCCAGGGCTGGCGCTCTATTCACTGCGCCACCTAGCCGCCCCAGGAATGTAGATTTTTAAGATCTTCCCTGCCCCTAGGCTTAAGTGAACCTGGAGCCAGTTGTGGGAGGCTTGTTTCTCAGGAGATACTTTGTGATTGGGCAGTGGGGTCAAGATTGTTTTTACATTCTCTGAGCCAGGAGAAGGCTATATAATCCCTGATGTAAGACTTTGTTCTGGGGCTCACTTTGAGAAATGTTGTGTGACTTGACCAGACAAGACTCTGGGAAGCTGTTAAGAGCCCCCCCCAGCTTTGAGAAACCCAAATGTTGATGTGTCCCTCTCTGGTAACTGACAAGGTATGGATGTAATGGTCGGGACAGTTGAAGGATATGTTTTTCTCTTTTCTTGTAACTTCTGTCTGTATACTCTGAAGTTTGGGGTGCTGACCTTTTCCCCCTGAACTAGGTAAATGATCTATATTTGATTGATTAAATTAAGCTTGTTAACCCATTTTGAATTGCTTTCCTTTAGAAAAGAACCTGTGTGGGCAGCCACCCTGGGGATGTTGGGGTGCTTGCTGCTACAAATAGCAATAGCAGGGAACCTGGTCACAGTTCCAAGGTAGAAAATGAGTGCTTACGGGCACCCATAGGCCAGAAAAGTGGTGAAAAAACCTCTCTTTTTATCTTATCAACTTGGAAGAAGTAAAAACTTAGAGATATCAAGAATTAGCTTTGAAAATAATAGCACAAAAAAACCTGGAGCTTGGGAAAGTTTCTCCTATATGCTAAGAAGAGAACCCAAATTGAACATGAAGTAAACAGTCATGAAATAGGCTGAAAAAACTGAGCAAATAGCTAAAGGGATTCTGACCATTGAAAGTTAACATGTGACAGGGAAGATCAAAACACAAACTCAGAAGGCTATGAAATAAAAACAGCTACATGAAAAGTTTCAAAGAAAAATTCACATTGGAGTCAGAACCCAAAAGAACTCTTATAAGAGCTCAATAAGGGTTTTAAAAATTAAATGAGAGGTAAAGAAAAAACACTGTGAAAAGAAATGAGAATGATGAAAGAAAATCATGAAAAGACTCAACAATATGTTAAAGGAGGTACAAAAAATACTGAAGAACCCCCACCACACACACACAAACACACACACACACACACATACCCCCAAAAAAACAAAAACAAATCATAAAGGAGGCACAATTATCCACTAAAGAGAAGAACTCCTTAAAAAGCATAAATGTCGGGGGGCAGAGCCAAGATGGCGGAGTAGAAACAGCTCGTTCAAGCCTCTCTGCCCCCAGACTCCCCCCAAACTATAGGGGACTCTGAACAACTTCTGGAGCCCCAGCACCCACAGAACGACAAGAAGCTAACCTCCCGCTGAGGACAGCCCAGCAGCCCTGCAGGAAGGACCAGCACAGAGGTCTGGGACCTGGAAGCGTGCAGAGCACAGAGCGCAGGAGCCGAGCCGAGCCCAGGTCCGTGTGAGCCGAGGTTTTAGCCCCAGGGCGGCAGGGCCAGCAGCTGGCTGGAGGAA
Source organism: Gymnobelideus leadbeateri (assembly GCA_011680675.1). Classification (NCBI taxonomy): domain Eukaryota; kingdom Metazoa; phylum Chordata; class Mammalia; order Diprotodontia; family Petauridae; genus Gymnobelideus; species Gymnobelideus leadbeateri. The sequence continues at coordinate 59,718 of WOXC01007188.1, read as the reverse complement.
CCCCAGAACACCAGGAGCTGTGGCGACTCCAGAATTATCAACATAGACATGCCTAGGACAAAGTAAGAGGTTAGTGTCCTATGGACTTTGGGACCTGTATTTGGGGAATGCATCAGCTCCCTCCCCTGGGGGCTAGAAGCCACTGAGGAGACAAGCCATTTTGTAGTTTTCAGAGGCAGCTCCGGCTCCCAGCCTACAAATTGTGGGGAGATCCAGTGATCAGTCTTGGGGGGATAATCGCACTTGCTTTAACCTCCCTGGATCTGGATTGTGATCTAGGGTGGAAGTCGTGGGTGGGTTTACAGCTTGCCAGAAACAGAAGTTGCTCCCCACACATTCGGGACGAAAATTCCTCTGTCTGGCCTTAAAGCCATAGTGTGGCAACAAGCCCAAAAGTCAAGCAATTAAGTGACAACATGCCAAGGCAAAGGAAACAGAAAACTGCAACCCTAGACTCCTATTTTGGGGGCATAGAGCGGGAAAAGGACTGTGCGGTCAGAAGGCCTGCTCCAAAAGCCCTAGGGGAAAACATGAGCGGGTTGCAGGCCATAGAGGACCTTAAGAAGGACTTTAAAAATCAAATAAGAGAAGTGGAGGAAAAATTCGAAAGAGAAATGAGAAGGATGCAGGAAAAGTATGAAATGAGGGTCAACAGACTGACTGAGGAAAACAACACCTTAAAAAATAGACTAGCTCAAATAGCAAAGGAGGCCCAAAAGGGCAATGAGGAGAAGAATGCCTTAAAAAGTCGAATTTGCCAGATGGAAAAAGAATCTCAAAAGTTCACTGAGGAGATTCATTCCTTCAGAGTTAGACTGGAGCAAATGGAAGCTAGTGACTTTATGAGAAATCAAGATGCTGTTAAGCAGATCCAAACAAATGAAAGATTAGAAGGCAATGTGAAATATCTCATGGGAAAAACCATTAACCGGGAGAATAGATCCAGGAGAGACAATTTAAAAATTATTGTACTACCTGAAAGCCATGATCAAGGAAAGAACCTAGAAATCACACTTCAAGTAATTCTCAAGAAAGTGCCCTGATGTTTTAGATCCAGAGGGCAAAATAGAGGTTGAAAGAATCCACAGATCACCTCCTGAAAAAGATCCCAAAAAGAAAACTCCCAGGAATATTATAGCCAGGTTCCAGAATCCCCAGATCAAGGAGAAAATACTCCAAGCAGCCAGGAAGAAACAATTTCAATATTGTGGAAACACAATCAGAATAGCCCAGGACCTGGCGGCTTCTACACTGAGGGATGGAAGCATGGAATGATATTCCCAGAGGGCAAAACTGGGAATGAACCCAAGATCACCTACCCACAAAACTGAGCATTTTGTTTCAGGGGAAAATATGGTCATTCAGTGGAATAGAGGACTTTCAAGCATTCTTGAGGAAAAAACCAGAATTGAATAGAAAATTTGACATCCAGACACAAGAAGGAAGAGATGCCTGAGAAGGTAATCAGGGAAGAGAGATCAAAAGGAACTTATCGAAGTTGAACTATTTACATTCTTATATGGAAAAGCAATAACTGTGACTGATGATATCTTTCTCACTATGAAAATAATGGAAGAAGGGTGTGTGGTCATATGGATACATATGTGAATGTGTGTGTATATGGTTACAGTTATATATGGATAGAGGGCATAGGTTGAATATGTTGGGAAGGGAGAATACTCAAGGGATGAAATTATGAGGTGAGAGAGGAAAGTGGCAAGAGGAGATGGGGAGAGACAGGGTAGGGTAAACTATCCCATGTAGAAGAAGCAAGGGGAAGTGGTTGCAAAGGAGGGGGAGAATAAGGAAGGCTAAAAAGGCAAAACCACATTCATATTGAATTTGGTTCAGGGAGAAAATGACATACAAACTAAATGGGATATCTCAACCTGCAGCAGGATAGGGGGAAGGGGGATGGGAGGAGGGATGATGGATGGGAGGGCATCCTTGGGGTGAGGGGAGGTTGGAAGTACCCACTATAAAAGAGGGACAGGATCATGTAGGGAATGGACCAGGTTGTGGGTGGGATGAGTGGGAGGGAATTATAAGCAGCCTTGTACAATATATCTACTATGATAATGTTTCCTAATTATAAGCAGCCTTGTACAATATATCTACTATGATAACTAGACATGTACAACATATACTGAATTACTTATCTCCCAAGAAGGAATGGGTGACAAGGGAGGAAGGAAATGGATCTGAAATTCGAGGTTGTAACATTAAATGTTTCAAATATATATAAATACTATTATTAATACTGTTTTGCTTGTAATAGGGAGATAAGATGTGCAGGCATTGGGACACAAAGATTCACCTTCTTCCAATGGAAAAGTCAAAGGGGGTATGGGAGAGAGCAGATTGGAGGAAGCGATATCTTGTGGGACTACTATTCTGGGAGGTTGGGTAGGGGAATAATGGGGGGAAAATGATTGTAACTCAAAATCTGGCGGAAATGAATGATGTAAAACAGAAGTTAATAAAGCATTTGTTTAAAAAAAATTAAAATTAAAATAAAAAAAGCATAAATGTCCCTTTTGGGGAACAAAAGTTGTATGAATTTTCACTGAATATAATGCCTTCTTAAAATGTAGAATTGGCCAAATAGAAAAGGAGGCTCAAGGATGTCCTGAAGAAAATAATTCATTAAAAAACAGAATTGGGCAATTAAAAGCTAATGACTACATGAGATAGCAAAAATCTATATCAAAAGAAGAAAAAAAAAGGAAGAAAAGATTAACATATCTCATTGGTGAAAAATATATAACTGTTGAAAATAGAGGAGAGATAATTTAGGAATTATTGGACAAGTTGAAAATCAGGATCCGAAAAAGAGCCTAGAAATCATATTTCAAGAAATTATCAAGAAACCCTATCCTCATATCCTAGAACCAGAGGGTAAATTGGAAATTTAAGAATTGCCCAATTACCTCCTGAAAAAGATCCGAAAATGAAAACTCGCAAGTATATTGTAGATAAATCACAGAACTTCCAAGTCAGGGAGGAAGTATTGCAAGAAACCAGGGTGGGGGTGGATCAAATATTGTGGAGCAACAGTTGGGATAACACAAGATTTAGTAGTTTCTATATTAAAGGATGAAAGGGCTTAGAATATGATTTTCTTCTGGGCAAAGGATCTGGGATTAAAAGCAAGAATCACCCACCCAGTTCTTTAGGCAGAGATGAACATTTTAATCAAACAGAAGGCTTCTAAGTAAGCTTGCTGGAAAGATCAGGACAGAATAGAAAATTTTACTTTCAAATACAAGTCTTAAGTGAAGAATTAAAAAGTAAACAGGAATAAAAGTGATTCAATGAAGTTAATTATTATGAGGCATAGTGTGTGTACGTGTCTGTATTACATATATGTGTTTATGCATGCATATATATATATATACATATATATTTGTTAATGCAGTTATAAGTCATTTTAATGCAGTTATAAGGTATATATACATGGACAGAGAGCATAGTGTTTCTTGAATATGATGGCTTGATATCCCCCCCCACACACACAAAAAAAAGTGAGAAAGTGAGATGCAGTGGGAGAAGGAAAAAGTGAAAGGTTGAACATAAAAGGAGCAGAAATGAGGCTTTATAATGCGGCATCAATGTCTGAAACTAGTCTCAATGGAACTGACTCCAAGAAGGAATAAAAGAACACTTATTTATAGAAATCTGTATTACACTATGAGGAAATAAGAGGGGGAAGAATAAGAGAAGGAGAGGGGATGATAGAAGAGATGGAAGATTGGAGAAGTTGTTAGACGCAAAACACTTTTGGAAAAGGACAATTGGAGAGAGAGAAAAAAAGAGGAGAACAAAAAGTAATATGGAATGAAACAGACAGTTAGCAATAACAATTGTGAATGTGAATGAAATGAACTCTCCCTTAAAATGGAAGGAGATAGAAAGGAAGTAAAAAGAAATGGAAATAAAAAGAATCCTCCAATATGTCTTTTACAAGAAACACATGTGAAACAAATAGGGTAATGCAGAGTAAAGGGCTGGAGGATAATCTATTATGTGTTGGCTAAAGTTAAAAAAAAATAAGTGGGTAGCAATCATGACCTGAGACAAATTAAAAGCAAAAATAAATATAATTAAAAGAGATAAGGAAAGAAATTGTGCCTTGTCAAAAGGTACCACACACTATCAAATATAATCAATACTTAACACATCTACAGAATATCGTAGAGTATCCAAATTCTAAAGGGAAAAGTTAAATGAGTTACAGGAAGAAATTGACAGTAAAACTCTACTAATGAAGTAACTCAACTTTTTCAGAAATAGATAAATCTAAGCAAAATATAAACAAGACAGGTTTAAGGAAATGAATAGAATTCCCCCCCCCCCCCATAGGTTCATAGATTTTCCAAATTATTTATTTATTTTTAGTTTTAAACATTCATTCCCATGGGATTTTGAGTTACAAATTTTTCTCCCCACCTTTCCCCTACGCCCAACCCAAAATATCAAGCTTACTGAATATGCTTTCCCTCAATCTGTTCTCTCTTATATCGTCCCCCATTCTCCCCCAAAAAACTTACTAGTAGGGAAATAAGGATATGAATAGAATTTCTTAAAAATTACATAAGCTAGACATCTGTAGAAAATTGAAAGAGAATAGAAAGAATATCCCTTTTGTTCAACAGCATATGATGTCTACACAAAAATTGACTACATATTAGGGCATAAAAATCACATAACCAAAAGTAGAAAAGTAGATATTCTTTTGAGATCATAATGGAATGAAAAATGGAATACAATTAAAAATTAATTGTAAACTAAATATTCTCAAAGAATAATTGGGTCAAAGGACAAAGCATAGGAGAATTAAATAATCCCATTATAGACATTGAAAATAATGAGACAACATGCTAAATTGTATATGATGCAACCAAAGTTGTATTAAGGAGAAAATGTTCATGTCTAAATATTTAAATAAAAAGAGGATAAAGGGCAGAACAATGAATAGGGCATGAAACCATAAAAAATAAAATGAGATAAAATTAAAAATCACTAATTCAACAAAAATTTGAAAATCCTGAGAAATCAAAAGAGACATTAATAAAACTAAAATTAAGAAAACAATTGAACAAATAAGTGAAAGTAGGAGCTGGTTTTACAAAAAAAAAGCAACAAAATAAAGCACTGGTTAATTTCATTTTTTTAAAAAAGAAAGAAACCAAGGGGTGGAGTCACTAAAAAGCAGGAACCTACTTAAGGTCCTGCTGCAACCACATCTAATACTGTAAAAAAAATTACTCTAAACACATTTTAGAGCTACAGAAACCTCAAAGTGACAGAGAGAAACAAATCTCCTGCTAAAGGCAGCCTGGAAGGCCAATTGGAAAGGTCTATCACACTGAGAAAGGAGCCAAGTGCAGTCCTGTGTGAGCCATGGTGTGGCCCCCACCCACAGCACAGACTGGGCAGAACAGACTTCAGGAGAAAGAACAAGCAGCAGTTGTACTGGTTTCCAGACTTCTCAACACATTAAAGCCAAAGAGAAAGTAAAAGGTCAGTGGAGAACTGTTTTGGAACTGGGAGACAAAAGAGAGTGGTCCTACCCCGGCCACAGGGCAACAGGTGGTGGAGGCCAAGCTATTGCAGTTGCTGCTATATGGCTGCCTCTAGAACTCTTGGCCTACAAAGTGTATGGGACAAAGCACCTATTCAGAGGGTAATCACTCTTGGTTTGAACTATTTGGATCTGGGTTGCAGTCTAGTTTGGTGGTACTGGTGTGGCTGTCTAGTGTACCAGAATTAGTGGTGGTGGTAGATAGGGGGCCCTTCTCATAGCTTGGACAACAGCTTTGACAACAACTGTGAAAACCCCCCAGGAATTTGAGACACAGCTCTCTCCACTATGGAAACAGAGTACTACCATGGCAAAGAGCTTGAAAGTCAAGCAATTGGCTGGTAAGAAGAACAAGGAGAGGAAGCACAATAAGACCATAGAATCCTTTTTTAGGGACAAAAAGGATCAAACCATGGACCAGAAAAAGACAACAAAGTCAAAACTCCTTCATCACAAGCTTCCAAGAAAAATATGAATTGGTCACAGGCCATGGAGGAGCTCAAGAAGTATTGTGAAAATCAAGTAAGAGAAGTGGAGGAAAAATTGAGAAGAGAAATAAGAGTGATGCAAGAAAATCAAGAAAAGCAAGTGAACAGCCTGCTAAAGGGAACAAAAAAAAATACTGAAGAAAATAATACTTTAATAAATAGACTAACTCAAATGGCAAAAAAGGCTCAAAAAAAAAAACAATGAGAATGATTAAAAAGACACATTTGTCAGATGGAAAAGGAATTCCAACAGCTCACTGAAGAAAATAATTCCTTCAAAATAGATGGAAGTAAATAGCAGCTAATAACTTTATAAGAAATCAAGATGTTATAAAACAAATCCAAATGAATGAAAAAGTAGAAGCCAATGTGAAATATCTCCTTGGAAAAACCACTGACCTGGAAAATAGATCCAGGAGAGTTAATTTTAAAGTTATTTGACTACCTGAAAGCCATCATCAGAAAAGGAGCCTACATATCATCTTTCAAGGAATTATCGGGGCGGCTAGGTGGCGCAGTGAGTAGAGCACCAGCCCTGGAGCCAGAAGGACCTGAGTTCAGATCCAGCCTCAGACACTTAACACAAACAAACAAAAACCTAGCCGTGTGACCTTGGGCAAGTTACTTAACCCCAATTGCCCTCAAAAAAAAAAAAAAAGAAATTATCAAGGAAAATTGTCCTGATATTCTAGAACCAGAGTGAAACTAGAAATTGAAAGAATTCACTGATCACCTCTTGAAAAAATTCCCCAAAATCCCTAGGAATATTAGAGCCAAATTCCCAAGTTCCTAGGGCCAAGAGAAAATACAGCAAGGAGTCAGGAAGAAACAATTTGAGTATTGTGGAAACACAATCAGTATAACACAAATCTAGCAACTTCTACATTAAGGGATCAAAGGACTTGCAATATGATACTCCAGAAGTCAAAGGAGCCAGGAGGGGGTGGAGCCAATATGGCGGAGTAGAAATAGCACTCCCAAGGTGTCTCCCCCCACAACACTACCAAATCATATAAAAGGGGACTCTGAACAATTTCTGGAGCCCCAGCACCCACAGAACGACACAGAGAAGCTAACCTCCTGCAGAGGAAAGCCCAGTAGCCCCACAATGAGCAGCTAGCACAGTGCTTTGGGAGCCGACAGTGCAGTGCCCAAGGAGCAGAGCCCAGGTCCGTGTGAGCCACGGTTTTAGCCCCAGGGCAACCAGGCCAGCAGTTGGCTGGAAGGACAACAGAACACCAGCAGCTGTGGCAATTCCAGAATTATCAACACAGACATGCCTAGGACAAAGTGAGAGGCCTTTCGGACCAGTATTTTGGGAACACATCAGCTTATTCCCCTGGGGGCTAGAAGCCATTGAGGAGATGCAGCACACTCACCATTTTGCAGTTTCAGTGGCAGCTTCAGCTCCTGGCCTGCAAACTGTAGGAAGATCCAGTGATCAATATTAGGGGTTAATCACTCTTACTTTAACCTGCTTGGATCTGGATTGTGATCAGGGGTGGAGGTCTGGGGTGGGTATCCAACTTGCCAGAGCATGTGGAGGCTTTACAGAGGCCATCCAACTCCAGAAGTTGTGAAGACCCCAGTGTTTGGGACAGAAGATCCCCTGTCTGGTGGCAGAGTCCCACTGTGGTAACAAGCACAAAAAGTCAAGTAATTAAGTGGCAACATGCCTACCAAAAGAAACAAAATAAACAGAAAAATTCAATATTAGACTCCTATTTTGGGGGCAAAAAGGATCAAAGCATGGAACAGGAGGAGGACTGTGAGCTCAGAAATCCTGCTCCAAAAGCCCCAAATTAAAATATGAGTGGGTTACATGCCATAGAGGACCTTAAGAAAGATTTTAAAAGCGAAATAAAAGAAGTGGAGGAAAAATTGGGAAGAGAAATAAGAATGATGCAGGAAAGGTATGAAATGAAAGTCAAAAGCCTGGCTGAGGAAAATAACACCTGAAAAAATAGACTAACTCAAGTGGCAAATAAGTCCCAAAAGGGCAATGAGGAGAACAATGCCTTAAACAACCGAATTTCACAGATGGAAAAAGAATCTCAAAAGCTCACTGACAAGATTCATTCCTTCAGAGTTAGACTGGAGCAAATGGAAGCTAATGACATTTTGAGAAATCAAGATGCTGTTAAACAGATCCAAAAAAATGAAAGAACAGAAGGCAATGTGAAATATCTCATGGGAAAAACCACTGACCTGGAAAATAGATCCAGGAAAGATAATTTAAAAATTATTGGACTACCTGAAATCCAGGACCAAAGAAAGAACCTAGAAATCACCCTTCAAGAAATTCTCAAGCAAAATTGCCCCGATGTTTTAGACCCAGAGGGCAAAATAGAGGTTGAAAGAATCCACAGATCACCTCCTGAAAAAGATCCCAAAAAGAAAATTCCCAGAAATATTATAGCCAGGGTCCAGAATTCCCAGATCAAGGAGAAAATACTACAAGCAACCAGGAATAAACAATTTCAATATTGTGGAAACACAATCAGAATAGCCCAGGACCTGGGAGCTTCTACACTGAGGGATTGAAGGGGATGCAATAGGATATTCCAGAGGGCAAAAGAGCTGGCATTAAAACCAAGAATCACCGCTCCATCAAAACTGAGTATAAAATATGGTCATTCAGGGGAATAGAGGACTTTCAAGCATTCTTTTTTTTTTTTTTTGGTTTTGTTTGTTTGTTTTGTTTTGTTTTGTTTTTTTTATTTTTGGTGGGCAATTGGTATTAAGTAACTTGCCCAAGGCCACACGGCTAGGTTTTTATTTGTGTCCTATGTGTCTGAGGCCGGATCTGAACTCAGGTCCTTCTGACTCCAGGGCTGATGCTCTACCCAATGCGCCACCTAGAAGCCACACTTTCAAGCATTCTTGGGGAAAAAACCAGAGTTGAATAGAAAATTTGACATTCAGACACAAGAAGCAAGAGATGCTTGAGAAGGTAATCAGGGAGAAGAAATCAAAAGGAATTTACCAAAGTAGAACTATTTACATTCCCACATGGAAAAACAATAACAATGACTGATGAAACCTTTCTCAGTATGAAAATAATTGAAGAAGGGTATATGGGCATATGAATACATATGTGAATGGGTGAATATGTTTACAGTTATACATGGATAGAGGGCACAGGTTGAATTTGGTGGGAAGGGATGATACTTAAGGGGTGAAGTTATGAGGTGAGAGAGGAAAGTAGTAAGAGGAAATGGGGAGAGACAGGGTTGGGTAAACTACCTCATGTAGAAGAAGCAAGGGGAAGTGGTTGCAGGGGAGGGGAAGAACAGGAAGGCATAATGGCAAAACCATATTCTCATTGATTTTGGCTCAGGGAGAGATTGATGTACATACTAAAGGGGATATCTCAGCCTGCTGGAGAGTAGGGGTAAGGGGGATGAGAGAGAGGATGATGGAGGGGAGGGGAGGTTGGAGGTACACACTTACAAAGAGGGACAGGTTCAAAGTAGGGAATGGGACAGGTTGGGGTGGAATGGGTGGTAGGGAAATATAAACACCCTTTTACAATATATCTACTATGGTAATGTTTTGCATAGCTATACATGTAAAACACATACTGAATTGCTTATCTTCCCAGAGGGAATGGCTGACAATGGACGAAGGGAATGGATCTGAAATTCAAAGTTTTTAAATTAAATGTTTTGTGGTGGCTAGGTGGCACAGTGAGTAAGAGCGCCGGCCTTGGAGTTGGGATGACCCGAGATCGGATCTGGCCTCAGAAAATGAGCACCCACACAGAAATAATGACTAGCCATGTAACCTTGAGCAACTTACTTAACCCCAATTGCTTAAAAAATTTTAAAAAATAAAATTAAATGTTTCAAATATATAGAAATACTCTTATTAATACTATTTTACATGTAATTGGGAGATAAGATATTCAGGTATTGGGACACAGAGATTCACCTTGCCCTAATGGTAAAGTCGAGGGGGGTATGGGAGAAGATATAGGAGAAAGCAGATTGGATTAGAATTATATTGGAAAATCTGGTGGAAACGAATGATGTAAACCAGAAGTTAATAAAGCTTTAAAAAAAAAAAGGAGCTAGATTTAAAACCAAGAATTATCCACCCAGCAAAACTGAGAATAATGCTTCAGGGGAAAATATGGTCATTTAATTCAATAGAGGTTTTTCAACCATTCTTTCCTAAAATTTGTTTTTTTTTTAATTTTTAATTTTTTGTTTTTATTATTTTTATTTTTTTTTAATTTTTCTCAAGCACTCTTGATGAAAAATACAGAGCTGAACAGAAAATTTATTTTTCAAATACAAGAAGCAAGAGAAGCATGAAAATGTAAAGAGCAAACGGAAATCATAAGGAACTTATTAAAGTTGATTTATTTACATTCTTACTTGGAAAAAGGATAACTGTAACTTATGAATCTTTTCTCAGTTTGAGGATAGTTGAAGGGAATATATATATGTATATGTATATATATAATATAGGTATACATGCATATATATGTATATATAGGAGGGTGTATATATGTATAAATATACATATGAGTGTGTGTGTATTTGTGTGTACCTGTATACGTAGAGGGCATAGGATGAGTTGAAATGAAGGGACAATATCTAAAAAATAAAATTAAGAAGTGAGAGAGTAATATATTGAGAGAAGCAGAATGGGCAAGATAGAATAGGATATATTATTTCATATAAAAGAGGCAAGAGAAACTGTCAAAAAGGAGGGGAAGAGCAGGAATGTGAAACAGAAAGGGTCAACCTTATTCCCACTGAATTTGGCTTAAAGAGGGAATAATTTACACAGTTGTAGCAGCAAGCACCCCGACATCCCCAGTGTGACTGCCAACACAGGTTCTTAGATGTGCTTTTCTAAAGGAAAGCAACTCAAAATGGGTTAACAAGCTTACTTCAATCATACATAGATCGTTTACCTAGTTCAGGGGGAAAAGGTCAGCACCCCTAACTTCAGAGTATACAGACAGTAGTTTCAAAACAGAGAAACAAACAGATCAAAAAGACAGGCTTCCAAACTGTCCAACCATTATCAATTCCAAATCACAGTTACCAGAGAGGGCTGCATCAACATCTGGGGTCTCTCAGTGGCTACCCAGAGTCTCATCTGGTCAAATCACACAACACTTCTCAAAGTGAGCCCCAAAGCAAAGCCTCACATCAGGGATTATATAGCCTTCTCCTGCCTCAGAGAATGTAACAACCTTCTTGACCCACTGCCCAATCAGTAAGTATCAAGGTGTGGGGGTTCCTGAAAAACAAGCCTCCCACCACAGGCTCCAGGTGCACTTAACCTAGGGGCAGGGAAGATCTTTAAATTTGCATTTCCATTACAACAGTCAGGAAATTAAGGGGCAAGCAGATATGAAGGGGGATGAAGGAAGGGAGGACAGATTGTGGGAGAGGGTAGTTAGAAGCAAACACTTTTGAAAAGGGACAGGTTCAAAAGAGAAAATAGAATAAGTGGGGAACAGGATAAAATGGAGGGAAATAAAGTTAGTCTTTCACAATATATCTACTATGGAAATGTTTTACATAACTACACATGTACAGCCTATATTGAATTGCTTGTCTTCCCCAGTAGGGGTGGGTGAGGATGGAAGAATGAAAAGAATTTGGAAATCAAAGTTTTAAAAACAAATGTTTAAAAAAAATGTTTTTTTACATGTAATTGGGAAATAAGATACACACGCACTGGGGTATAGAATTCCATCTTGCCCTACTAGAAAGTTAGTGGGGAAATGGGGGAGCATATAAGAGAGAAGAGACTGAGAGAAGGGGTACTCTGTAGGCTTGCTATTTGGGGGTGAGAGTAGGGGAAAGAAGGGGACAAAAATTTGTAACTCAGAATCTTTTGGAAATAAATGTTGAAAACTAAAAATAAAAAAATAAAGAAAAAGAAATTAAAAAAAAAGAACGAAACCAAATTACCAGTATCAAAAATGAAAGGTGTGAATTCACAACTATGAAAATGAAATTAAAGCAAGTATAAGGATATTTTTAACACATGACACTATAATATTCTAAGTGAAATATTATGCATATTTATAAAATATGATGCCCATGAATTTTAGTTATTTAATATTTTATCCCCTCCCCAAATACGTGTAAAATTTTAACATCATTTCTTAAAACTTTGAGATTGAAACTTTCCACCTTTCTTCCATCATGAATCCCCCTTCCCCAAATTGAGAAGGCAAGGAATTTGATAGAGGTTATATACATGAATACTCATGAAAACATTTCCTTAATAGTCCTGTTGTGAATGCAACAGGACAATAAAATCTCAAGAAAATTAAAGTTAAAACCAACAAACAATTATGCTTCAATCTGTTTTCAGGCAGCATCAGTTCTTACTCTGGTGATGGATAGCATTTTTCCTCAGTACTTCCGAATTGTCTTGGATTTTTGTATTGCTGGGAATAGCTAAGTCATTCACAATTGATCATGCTACATCAATTCTATTACTTTGTACATAGTACATTTCTCTTTGCATCAGCTCATGTTAATATTTCCAGGTTTTTTTTTTTTCTGAGAACATACTGCTTACCATTTCTTATAGCATAATAATATTATGTCATTATCACATACCACAATTTGTTCAGCCACTCTCTCCAATTATGAACATCCCTTCAATTTCCAGTTCTTTGCTACCAGGAAAGAGCTGTTATAAGTATTTTTGTACATATATGTCCTTTCCCTTTTTTAAAATCTTTTTTTAAGAAATACATCTAGTAGTGGTATAGTTAGGTCAATGATTATGGATGATTTTATAGCCCTTTGGGCATAGTTTCAAATTGCTCTATAGAATGGTTGACTCAATTTACATCTCTAACAACAATGCATTAATATCTTATTTTCCCTACATCTCTTCAAATTTTTATCATTTACCTTTTTTTGTCCTATTAACCAATCTAATAGTTACTAGGTTGTATTTTAGAAGAGTCTTAATTTGAATTTCTTCAATCAATAATGAGTTAGAACCCTTTTCCTTAATGCTACAGGGAGCTTTGATTGCTTCATCTGAGAATTGTGCATATATTTTGAACATTTATCAGTTGTTTCCTGTTTTTTTTATAAATTTGACTCAGTTCTTTATATGTTAATTTTTTCACAGTAACTATTACTAACTGTATTTCCTTCTGTCCTCTTCTCCTCATGTTTATTCTATTATTTTTCTCTTTTCAACATACCCTTCTTCAAGTGTTTTGCTTCTGACTATGGCCTTCTCAAATATGTCTTCCCTCCTACCACCCTTCCCCCCATTACCCCTGTCACTTTCTACTTTCCTGAAGGATAAGAAAGATTTCTATATTCAACAAAGTGTGTATATTATGCCCTCTTTGAGTCAATTCTGATGAGAGTAAGGTTAACTCAATTCCCTTAACTCTACCTTCTTTCTTTACACTATGACAGCTTTTTATTGTTGGTTTTATGTGAGATTTACCCCATTCTATGTCTCCCTTTCCCTTTTTCCCCAGTACATTTCTCACCCCTTAATCTTATTTTTTATATATCCCTTCATATTCAACTCACCCTTTCTCTCTACCTGTATACACTCCTTCTAACTGCCTTATTAATGAGAAAGTTCTAATGATTTATGAGTATCATCTTCCCATGGAGGAAAGTAAATAGTTTATATTTATTGAGTTCCTTATGATTTGCCTTTTCTGTTTACCTTTTTTAATTATTCTCTTGAGTCTTATATTTGAAAGTCAACTTTGCTATTCAGTTCTTGTCTTTTCATTAAGAATGTTTGAAATTCCTCTTTTTCACTGAATGATCATTTTTTACCTTGTAGGATTATACTTGGTTTTATTGGGTAGGTGATTCTGGTGTATAACCTTTATTCCTTTGTCTTTCAGATTATATTCCAAGCTCACAGATCCTTTACAGTAGAAGCTGCTAAATCGTGTTTTCTTGACTGTGGCTCCATAGTACTTGAAGTATCTTTTTCTGCATCCTTGCAATATTTTCTCCATAAGCTGGGAGCTCTGGTACTTTGCTATAATATTCCTGGCAGTTTCCATTTGGGGATCTCTTTCAGGAGAGTATTGGTGGATTCTTTCAATTTCCATTTTGATCTCTATTTCTAAAACATTATGGCAGTTTTCTTTTATAATTTCTTGAAAAATTATGTCAAAGCTCTTTTTTGATCATGGTTTTCAGGAAATAACAATGTTTTTTTGGGGGGTTGCTTCTTTCAATTTTACAGTAAATGGAGAAAGGACTGGTCTCCTCTGGAGGAAGAACTGAGGAGCTGAGAAGTGATCCACACAATCTACATGGTAGAGGAAACTGTAGCTTGAACTGGACTATAGTGGAGAGGGGAATCAACTCTATAATTACAGAGGAGGGCTAGGGGCAAAGTAGACTTGTGTAGCCTAATATCAGCTCTCTATATAAGGTAGTCAGAAGGCCATTTGAAGGGCATAATAACTGGAGGATGTCCAAGAATTCAGGTTTAAGGGAAGCTCTCTACCCACTAGGAAGCCATTTACATCAGACTGGTATGCCAGCTTCTTATAGTTGATCCCTATTAGAAAACCTCCATAAATTATCCTGATAAATTGTGATATAGGTTCTGAGACTACGTCTTAAACTAGCATTGAATCTACTCATGTACCTCCTGAGCCTGCTGGGGCATAGTTGTCTTGCCAGTACCAATAGCCCAGACATCTTTGTTCTAGTCCTTCACATTATCTGTAATACCCTTGATGTGGTCAAATACAATCTTCTCAGTGATTCCAGTTTCATTCTCATCCAACTTCTCAGAAATATAGGCAATCATTCCTAGGCTTTTTGAGAGAGCATGTGTTACCTTTTGCCCAATGAGCTTTAACTCAAAGATGTAACTACTTACAGTGTCCCAGGATCACCCAGTTGGCCCCACAGTCTTTAAACATGGCAAGGCTGATTGCCCCAGTAAATGTACTCTTGGCCACATTTTAGCAGTTCTGAGAAGTTACACCAATTTTTGCATTTAAATTCTGACAAATCAAGGTAAATAGAGGGTACTCCTTATGACACTTTGGTATTTGTGGTCAACTTGGCCCCTTTGACCGAGTAAACAAACTCTTCCAGACACTTTTAGTACCCATTAATATTACAACTGCCCCTGAAGAAGAACTTCACCAATCCATGGCTCACGGGTAAGGAAGGAGATAGAAAGTCAGCATTCACATATATATACACACATGTGTGTATATTTGATGTGTTTATTTATTTTATTTCATTTTTATAAGATTCTGAATTCTAATTTTTTCTCCCTCCTTTCCTTGCAACCTCCCAAGCATAACACGCAATCAGACATAGTTCAAAAATTCTTTCCCAGTTTTGTGCTTCCCTCCCAATCTTTGTTTTATTGGCTTTATTTGTGCATAAGCTTTTTAATGTAATGAAAATTATCCATTTTGCATTTCAGAAATTCTCTGTCATTTATTTGGTCATATTTTTTTTCTCCTCTAGATCTGAAAAGTAAAATAGTCATAGCTCTCCTAATTTGCTGATGGTATCATCCTAAATCACGTACCCATTTTGATTTTATCTTGCTATATGGTATAAAATGTTGGTCTATGCCTAGTTTCTGCCATACTATTTCCCAGTTTTCACAGCAGTTTTTGTCAAATAGTGAGTTCTTTACACATAAATTGGAGTCTTTGGAGTTGTTTGTTTCTTGTTTTTTTTTTTTTGCTTTTTTTTTTGGAGGTCAATTGGGGTTAAGTAACTTGCCCAAAGTCACATGGCTAGGTTTTTGTTTGTGTGTTAAGTGTTTGAGGCCAGATCTGAACTCAGGTCCTTCTGACTCCAGGGCCTGAGCTCTACTCACTGAGCCAACTAGCTGCTACCTTTTTTTTTATTTTTAATCCAAAACCCAAAAATTTATTTGACTTTTAGTTGAGTATAATCAAAACTAAAAATCAAACATTTATACACATCAAGATCAGGGTTATTAAGTCTGACAAGAGAATATTTTAATGAAAAGTATATAGGGAAGGCAAGGTAAAAAAAAGCGTATTTGATATTTCTTTAATCTAGAGTCTCTAAAAGAAGGATGAAAATCTTAGTTCCCTATGAAAATGAGATCATTCCAGTACATAAAAAGTTAAGTGGAGCAAAATAAATCATTTTTCTGTTTAAATGTAAATCACAGAAGATGGTGGAAAGGAAGCAGTAACCTCGCTGAGCTCCTCTGTCACTCAGTGTCAAAGGGTGAATCTGAGTGGATTCCGGAGTGGCAGAGTCCACTGGAAGACATAGTGTTGCAGAATCCAGCCCAGGAGGTTGCCCAGTGTGTCTGCACAGGTCAAGCGCAGAGTGCGTGGGGTCTGCACAGCTCAGACCTAAGAGCAGACAAGCAGACTACACCAGAGAGAGAAAAAGACCCAGCCTGCAGACTTACCAAGGACAAATCGCAGTCATCTCACAGAGGGAATGGATCATTGGAGCCAGGTAGGAGAGTCGAGGCCCCAGTGGAGAGAGTGGCTTCTCAGGCTGCATTCAGCCCCCAGCCTGGAAGTTTAGAAACTTCCTGCCTGTATAATACAGGGGCTGGAATGGCAAAGTAAATTCTAGCTGCTCTGATCCTCCCATCCCTCCTTCATGAAGCAGAAAACCCAAAGATAAGTCTCCCACCCAGATTGAAATCCCAAGTTAATGGAAATAGCCTCAGGCTTGAGACTCTCCAAGAAGGGGTGTAACTGAGACAGCCAGGAATCTGAAGAGAAGAGAGGGAGGGGACCCAACAAGCCCCACCTCACCAACAAAAGCCTACTTATAGCCCAGGGGTATAGAGGCAGAAATCTGAAGTGGTCAGACTCATCCCTACCTACACATCTACATTCTTCACTGACTTCCCTGACTTAGCTATAAACTAGCCACCCAGAGGTATTCAAAGTCAAGGATCAGGCCCCAAACTCATAGCCTGAGAAACTAAGGAACAGAAAGTCACAATGGGACTGAAGGAGTCTGAAAAGGAGAAGGGGAAGGCAAGAAAGTCTAATAGAGCATACTACACAGGGCAAGAACAACAAAACACACAGGACAATATAGACTCTCTGCCCACACCAGAGACCACAGAAGGAAACATGATCTGGTCTCAAGCCCAAATAGCATTCCTGGAGGAGCTTAAGAAAAATTTTAAAGACCAAAGCAGGGAGGCAGTGACCAACTTGGAAAAAGAAAATACCTCCCTAAAAAAGGAACTTCAAAAACTAACTGAAGACCACAATTCGCTAAAAATTAGATACAATCAAACTGAAATTCAGAACTCTATGATGCAGCAGGAGTCAATCAAAAAAAAAAAAACGATCGAAAAATTGGAAGAAAATGTAAAATATTTCACTGGAAAAATAACTGACCTAGAGAACAGATCCAGGAGAGACAACTTAAGAATTATTGGTCTACCAGAAAGCCATGATGAAAAAAGAAGTCTAGACAATATTCTCCAAGAGATTGTCAAAGAAAACTGTCCTGAGGTCCTGGAATCAGAAGATAAAATAGCTATCGATAGAATTCACCAGACTCCTCCTGAAAGAGAACCCAAACTGAAATCTCCAAGAAATATAGTAGCCAAATTCCAGAATTACAAGATTAAAGAAAAAATTCTACAAGCAGCCAAAAAGAAACAATTCAAATATCGAGGAACTACAGTTAGGATAACACAGGACCTAGCAGCTGCTACATTAAAAGAGTGGAGGGACTGGAATTTGATATTTCGTAGGGCAAGAGAGCTAGGACTACAACCAAGGATTAACTACCTGGCAAATCTGAGCATAATCTTTCAGGCAAGGAGATGGACGTTTAATGAAGTAAGGGACTTCCAGACTTTCCTGATGAAAAAGCCAGAGCTCAATGGAAAATTTGATCTCCAATTATAAGACTCCAGAAGGACATAAAAAGGTAAACAAGGGTAACATAGACTCACACATGCATAAGTGCACACACCCACACCACACACCACACGCTCATTACTTGGGATGCAACAAGAGCAAAATGTTCACATCCCTATATGTGGAGCTGATAACTGTCAATATTCAAAATCTTTATGATTATCATGACCTTCAAAAGGGTTATACTTAGAGGGTGCGGGTATGAATGCACTAACATGGAGTCTAAAAAAAAAGGCTATTAAGGGGATCAAAGGTACTGTAATGGGAAAAAGGAAAGGATGAGCTAGGAAAAGGTAAAATATGCCATCTGAAGAGGCATCAAAACACACTATAGAAGAGGGGAAAGAAAGAGGGAGAAGAACACCATTTAAACACTATTCTCACTGGTTCTGGTTCAAAGAAGGATCAAATTAATCAGTGAAGTTTAAGATTCTAACGTGAATAGACACATAAATTCATTAAATAGAGGAAAAGGAGGGAGGGAGAGGAGCACTGTTTGAAATTTACTCTCATTGGTTTGGAATCAAACAGGGAGTAATTTACTCTGATAAGTATAAAAATTAACTGTGTCCTATAGATAGTGGAGGGTAAGGGGGGTGGGGTGAAAAAGAGGAGACTAAAGAGAGGGATTAGAAGGGAGGGAAATAGTAGTAAGGGGAGAGGGTAGGTTAAGAAGGGGGGTCACTGGGTGGGAACACTGAGGGAGGGGGTGGTCAAAAGGGAAAACTTCAAGGAGGGGAAGGGAGACGGAAGAAACAAAAACATAAACAGGGGAAGGAATAGGATGGAGGGGAAGAGACAGATAGTCATCATTACTCTGAATGTGAATGGTATGAACTCTCCCATAAAACAGAGGTGTATAGCAGAATGGATTAAAAATCATAATCCTACAATATGCTGTCTACAAGAAACACATTTGAAACAAAGGGATACCCACAGGGTAAAGGTAAAAGGTTGGAGTAAAATTTATTATGCTTCAGCTAAAGTAAAAAAAAGCAGGGGTAGCAATACTTATCTCAGATAAAGCAAAAGCAAAAATAGATTTAAATAAAAGAGATAAGGAAGGAAACTATATCCTACTAAAAGGCACCATTGAGAATGAAGCAATATCACTACTTAATATATATGCACCATGTGGTATAGCATCCAAATTCCTAGAGGAGAAGTTAAAGGAATTAGAGGAAGAAACAGATAGCAGAACTATACTAGTGGGGGGCCTTAATCTCCCCCTCTCTGAACTCGATAAATCTAACCTCAAAATAAACAAGAAAGAAGTTAAGGAGGTGAATAGAATCTTAGAGAGACTAGATATGGTGGATCTCTGGAGAAAACTAAATGGGGATAAAAAGGAATTTACTTTCTTTTCAGCAGTGCATGGTACATACTCAAAAATAGACCATGCACTAGGGCATAAAAACCTCACAGTCCAGTGCAGAAAGGCAGAAATAGTAAGTGCATCATTCTCATATCATGATGCAATAAAAATTATATGCAATAAAGGGCCAGGGAAAGATAGACTAAAAACTAATTGGAAATTAAACAATTTAATCCTAAAAAACTGGTGGGTCAAAGAAGAAATTATAGAAACAATCAATAATATCATTCAAGAGAATGATAATAATGAGACAACATAACAAAATTTGTGGGATGCACTAAAGGCAGTTCTCAGGGGAAGTTTTATATCCCTGAGTGCATACTTAATTAAAGCAGAGAGAAGGGAGGTCAATGAATTGGACATGCAATTGAAAAAGCTAGAAAAAGAACAAATCGAAAACCCCCAATTTAGTACTAAATTAGAAATATTGAAAACCAAGGGAGAGATTAATAAAATTGAAATTAAGAAAACTATTGAATTAATAAATAAAACTAAGAGCTGGTTTTATGAAAAAATCAACAAAATTGATAGACCCTTAGTCAATATGATAAAAAAAAAGAAAGAAGAAAACCAAATTATGAGTATCAAAAATAAAAAGGGTGAATCTACTTCTAATGAAGAGGAAATCAAAATAATAATGAGGAATTATTTTTCCCAATTGTATGCACATAAATATGACAATCTTAGTGAAATGGATGAATATTTACAAAATCACAAATTGTCCAGATTAACTGAAGAGGAAGTGAATTACCTAAATAACTCCATCTCAGATAAAGAAATCAAACAAGCCATCAATGAACTCCCTAGGAAAAAATCTCCAGGGCCAGATGGGTTCACTAGTGAATTCTATCAGACATTTAAAGAACAATTGATTCCAATACTCTACAAACTATTTGGGAAAATTAGTGAAGAAGGAGTCCTACCCAACTCTTTCTATGGCACAAATATGGTACTGATTCCTAAATCAGGAAGAGATAAAACAGAGAAAGAAAACTATAGACCAATCTCCCTCATGAATTTAGACATAAAATTATAAATAAAATATTAGCCAAAAGACTCCAACAACTTATCACAAAAATAATACACCCTGATCAGGTAGGATTCATTCCAGGAATGCAAGGATTGTTTAATATTAGGAAAACCATCAGTATAATTGAGCACATCAACAATAAAACTAGCAGAAACCACATGATCATCTCAAGAGATGCATAAAAGGCATTTGACAAAGTACAACATCCATTCCTATTAAAAACACTAGAAAGTATAGGAATAAATGGAGCCTTCCTTAAAATAGTTGATAGCATCTATTTAAAACCATCAGCAAGTATTATATGCAATGGGGATATACTAGAAGCCTTTCCAATAAGATCAGGAGTGAAACAAGGGTGTCCACTATCACCCCTCTTATTCAGTCTGGTACTAGAAACACTAGCAGTAGCAATTAGAGAAGATAAAGGAATCAAATTAGGCAAAGATGTGACCAAGCTGTCACTCTTTGCAGATGATATGATGATATACTTAGAGAATCCTAGAGAATCAAGTAAAAAACTACTTGAGACAATAAATAAATTTGGCAAAGTTGCAGGATACAAAATAAACTCACATAAATCCTCAGCATTCCTGTACATCTCTAATAAAACTCAACAGCAAGAGATAGAAAGAGAAATCCCATTTAAAGTCACTGTAGACATTATAAAATATTTGGGAATCTACTTGCCAAAACAAACCCAGAATCTATATGATCACAACTACAAAACACTTCTCACACAAATAAAAACAGATCTAAATAGTTGGAAAATATCAATTGCTTGTGGCTGGGTCAAGCTAATATAATAAAATGACAATTTTACCCAAACTAAAGTATATATTTAGTGCCATACCAATCAATTTACCAAAAAACTACTTTGTAGAGTTAGACAAAATAATAACAAAATTTATTTGGAAAAACAAACGGTCTAGAATATCAAGGAAATTAATGAAAAGAAATGCTAGAGAAGGTGGACTAGCTATGCCAGATCTTAATCTGTATTATACAGCAGCAGTCATCAAAACTGCTTGGTACTGGCAGAGGTGTAGAATAGTGGATCAATGAAATAGATTAGGCGCAGGAGACCCAGCAGTTAATGAATATAGTAATCTATTGTTCGATAAACCCAAAGACCCCAGTTTTTGGGATAAGAATACACTATTTGACAAAAACTGCTGGGAAAACTGGAATACAGTATGGCAGAATGTGGGCATAGATCACTATCTAACACCATATACCAAAATCAAGTCTAAATGGGTACATGATCTAGGTGTAAAGGATGATACTGTAAGCAATTTGGGAAAGCAAGGAATAGCTTAACTGATGGATTTGTGGAGAGGGGAAGATTTTAGGACCAAACAAAAATTAGAGAGCATTATAAAATGCAAAATGGATAATTTTGATTACATTAAATTGAAAAGCTTCTGCACAAACAAAGCCAATGTAACCAAGATCAAGAGGGAGGTAGGAAATTGGGAAAGAATTTTTACAACTTGTGTCTCTGATAAAGGACTCACTTCTAAAATTTATAGAGAATTGAGCCAAATCTATATGAATACAAGTCATTCCCCAATTGAGAAATGGTCAAAGGATATGAATAGGAAGTTTTCAGAGAAAGAAATTAAAGATATCTATAAGCATATGAAGAAATGCTCTAAATCACTATTAATTAGAGAAATGCAAATCAAAACAACTCTGAGATACCACATCTAACCAGTCAGATTGGCTAAGATGACAAAACAAGAAAGTGACAAATGCTGGAGAGGATGTGGACAAATTGGAACACTAATACATTGCTGGTGGAGTTGTGAACTTATCTAACCATTCTGGAGAGCAATCTGGAATTATGCCCAAAGGATTATAAATAATTTCATACCCTTTGACCCAACAATACCACTTCTAGGGTTATATCCGAAAGAAATCATAGAAGTGTGAGAAAGACCCATATGGGCAAAAATATTTATAGCAGCCCTTTTTATGGTTGCAAAGAATTGGACACTAAAGGGGTGCCCATCAATTGGGGAATGGCTAAACAAGTTGTGGTATATGAATGTAATGGAATTTTATTGTGCTATAAGAAATGAGGAGATGACGGATTTCATAATTACCTGGAGAGACTTATACAAACTGATACTGAGCGAGAAGAGTAGAATCAGATGAAATTTGTATACAATCACAGACATACCATATCTGTGACGACCAACTATGACAGACTGGACTATTTTCAGCAATGCAGTGATATAAGTTAATCCCAAAAGACTCAAGAAAGTGATAAATGTGCCATCCAGAGATATAACTAGAAAGAACTGAGCCTGAATCCTGATGGAAGCAAACTAAATGATCTTGTTCTTTTCATTGTTTGTTTTTTTTTCTTCCTTACCATCTTTCATCCCACCTAGTACAATACGCCTTTGTAATTGGAATAATGTCTTATATGAATGCATTTGCAGAGCCTGTACTGTACTCTATGCTGTCGTGTGGTGAGGGGGGAGGGAAGTAAAGGTAATTTGAAAATCAAGGAACTATGGAATTGAATCTTGTTAACTGAAATTAAACTAATAAATTAATAAAAAAAATTTTAAAAAAAGGAAAAAAATAAACGTAAATCACATGGCATTGCTACATAAAAGTCTCTCAGGGTAGCCTCTCATTGCATTAATTGTGTCTAAGGAGCTTAATCCCCATCCAAGTGCAGAGGTGGAATAACACATAAACCTGCATGGTGATCAAGCTGGGAAGAATGTAACAGCACAGGCTGCTGGTGCTGGTACAACCACAGGGAGAGATCATGTACCTAAGCAGGGTACAGCAGTCCAGAGAAAGAGCTCAGTGGAACAAGGACAGTCAGTGTGAGAAGAGAAAGAAACATTTTCCTTGACTGCTTATTTCTTCCTCCTCCTAATGTGCTGTGTCTGAGCTTGCTTTTTAGTCAGAAGATACTCCTCTTTTTCTCTTCCTTCTTGTGGCTTACTCTGGTGTATCATTGCTGCTGCCTCTGGTATCATATTAGGAATACCATCAATGATCTGGTAAGCAATCGCCAGTTCTTCGTTAATCAGTTCATTTGTTGATACTTCATACCTCAAAGGCTTCTTGGGCAGCGGGCACACTAGCATGTCCAGCAGGGCAGTGTCAAAGGCGGCCAGAGACTTTCTGTGGCCGGCCTGGGGCATGCCACTTGCAAATCCCTGTTCCCAGCCTCCCCAGTGGCGTAGAAACACGTCATCTCCACTGTCTGCTCAGCATGGCCCCGCCCGCGGCGGGAATCCTCTGAGGCCTCATTCAGAGGCCTGCACGGGCTCCAAAGACAAAGCCATGCCCTTTCCACAGAGGACTGGAGGTTTTAAAGTAGTAGATTGCGGTAGTTATTTATTACTATGTCTTATTTACCTAATCTATTCCATTCCTTCAGCAGTTTACTACTTAATCAATAACAGATAGTTTTGAGGATTCCCACTTTGCAATTTATTTTTAGAACTGTTATGGCTAGGATACCTTCCTTTCTATGTTGTTGTTTTTTCCCCCCGCCAATTATTTCTCTTGGTATTTTGGACATTTTGTTCTTCCATATGAATTTTCCTACTATTTTTCTAGCTCTAAAAAATGAGTTATGGTACTTTGATTGACTTGACAATGGATAAGTAAATTAATTTAGGTAAAACTTTCATTTCAATTATATTAACTCCGTCTGTAAATGAGCAATTGATATTCTTCCAGTTACCTGATTCTATTTCTGTGAAAAGTTGTTTTTTTTTAATTATATTCATAATTTGTCTTGGCAGGTAGACTCACAAATATTTTATTTTACCTGCAGCTGTTTTAAATGGAATTTCTCTATCTCTTGATGCTAAACATACATAGAAATGCCCATGATTTCAGTGGTTTTATTTTATATCCTGTAACTTTGCTAAAGTTGTTAATTATTTCAAATAGTTTTATAACTCATTCTTTAGGATTCTCAAAGTATACCATGATATCCTATACAAAGAATAATAGCTTTGTTTCTTCATTGCTTACTCCAACTACAGAAATTTTTTTATTCCCTTTTTGCTAAAGCTAACATTTCTAGTACAATGTTAAAATACCTTGGTAATAATGGACATCCTTTTTTCTCCCTGTTCTTATTTGAAATCCTTCTAGCTTATCTCCATTGCATATTATGCTAGCCAATGGTTTTAGATAAATGTTATTTATTTTAAGATGTTACTTATTTAAATTAATATTTAATTTATTTTACTCCATTTCAAAATAATTTTCTTCAGTATTTGTTTCCTTTTCCAAGCTATTAAGTTTTATTTTTCATGATTTTCTTGCATCCCTCTCCTTTCTCTTCTGAAATATTCCTCTACCTCTCTTACTTGATTTTCAAAATCTTTTTTGAACTCTTATGTGGCCTGAGACAAATTCATATTTCTCTTTGAAGTTTTGGGTGTTGGAGCTTTGACTTTGCTGTCTTTTTCTGAGTGTGTTTTGACTTGTCTCCAAAATAATTTTCTATAGTCAGAGTTTTTTTTTTCTTCTTCCCTGTTTTTTGTTCATTTTCTCAGCCTATTACTTGTCTTTTAACTATTTATTACAGTAGGGTCCTGCTTCCAGCTTGACAGGTGCACTCTCCTAAGATTCAGAGGTTTTGTGCATCTGTTTTCAGACATACTTTCTAGGGACTTGGAAGTTTTCAGTTTTTCCAAGGCAGTATGATGTAGGCTGAGGTGTTTCCTAATCTCCTGAACTGTGATCTTGTCTGTGATTGATCACTAGCACTGTTTTCTGCCCTGGAACTTTAAGGAGGCTCCCCCTTGCATTGTGGCCACATACTACTTTGTACAGTGCTCCCTGGCACTGTCACCCAGGACTGCAACTGAGACCCAAATATGGGCAAAGCAGCAGTGCTCTTCCTTAGTTCTAGGAAAGAGACACTTCTAATCTTCTGACCAGTTGTTAGACACCCTTACAGTCTTTGGCCTCAGAGTCCTGCAAATAGTCACTGCTGCTACTGATTCAGGGATTCCCAGGGCATGCTTCTGGTTTGTGGGCCCCAGTCTTTGCTGTTGTCGCCTGCACTGGACTGCACTCCACTCTCCCTCTGGTGCAACAGACCTTTTCTGCTAACCTGGTAAGTTGTGTTTGGCATCTGTGGACTGAGAGGTCTGGAATCCCCATTGATGCCACTGAGTCACCCCAAGACCTGGATTTCCGGGACACAGTTTGCACTGTTTGCACTGGCTTACTCTTTACTGGACTGGTGCTACAGACCTTTCCTGCCAACCTTCTAAGTTTTTCTTTGCTAGAAAACTGTTTCACTCTGTCTTCTTGTTGGTTCTGCTACTATAGAATTATTTTAGTTATTCTTTTTTGTTTTTGTTTAATTTGTTTATTTTTAGTTTTCAACATTCATTTCCACAAGGTTTTGACTTAAAGATTTTCTCCCCATCTTTCCCCATGCCCACCCCAAAATAGCAATCCTATAGAATACCCCTTCCTCCATCTGCTCTGTCTTATATCCTCCCCATTCCTCTCTGACTTTCTAGTAGGGCAAAATTAATTTATATATTATAGTGTCTATATATCTTATTTCCCAGTTGCATATAAATAATAATGATAATAATAATAATAATAAATTTTATTTGCTTTTTTTTTGGAGAGGGAAGTTAGGGCAATTGGGGTTAATGAATTACCCAACTTCACACAGCTAGTGGCTAGTTTTTTTTTTAAAGCAACTGGGGTTAAGTAACTTGCTCAAGGTTACATGGCTAGTCATTATTTATGTGTGGGTGCTCATTTTCTGAGGCTGGATCTGATCTCAGGTCATCCCAACTCCGAGGCCACTGCTCTTACTCACTGTGCCACCTAGCTGCCCCTTTAGGGCAATTGGGGTTAAGTAACTTGCCCAAGGTTACACGGCTAGTTTTTTTTGTTTGTGTGGATTAAGTGTCTGAGGCCGGCTCCGAACTCAGGTCCTTCTGACTCCAGGGCCGGCGCTGTATTCACTGTGCCACCTAGCATCCCCTAGATACAGAGAGAGAAACAGAGAGACAGAGATACACATATTTAACATTTAATTTTAAAACTTTAATTTCCAGATTCTTTTCCTTCTTCCCTCATCACCCACCCCTACTGAGAAGAAAAAAAAATTCAATATAGGCTATGCATGTGTAGTTACACAAAACATTTCCATAGTAGATATATTGTGAAAAAACGAGTAGATTTCCCTCCATCCTATCCCACCCCCCACTTATTCTATTTTATGTTTTGCCCTTGTCACTTTTCAAAAGTGTGTGCTTCTACCACCTAATCTTCTCTCCCTTCTATCATCCCTGTTCTTATCCCCTTCACCCCTAATTTCATGTAGGGTAAGATACCCAATCTGGTGTGTACATTATACCCCTGTAAGCCAAATTAAGTGAGAGTAAGGTTGACCCATTCCTTTTTGCCTTCCTCTTCTTCCACTCCATTGTAAAAGTTTTCGCTTCCCTCTTTTATATGAGGTAATTTACCCTATTCTGTCTCTCCCTATCTGTTCTCATTATATTCCTCTCTCACCTCTTAATTTTATTTTTTTAGATCATCCCTTCCTGTTCAACTGATCCTATGCCCTCTGTCTATTTATACATGGACACACATATACACACACTCACATATGCTTTTATATGTACATATACCCTCCTATATAAACATATATGTATGTATACATATATAAACATACATATATACCCTTCAACTATCCTCATACAGAGAAAAGTCTCATGACTTACAATTATTGTTTTACCATGCAGGAATGCAAATAGTTCAATTTTACTAAGTTCCTTATGGTTTATTTCCCTTGTTTGCCTTCTCTTGCTTCTTGTATTTAAAAGTCAATGTTTCTATTCAGCTCTGGTATTTTCATTAAGAATTCTTAAAAGCTGGCTACTTCATTGAATGACCATATTTTCCCTTGAAACATTATACTCAGTTTTGCTGTGTAGGTGATTCTTAGTTTTAATCCTAGCTACTTTTACCTCTGGAATATCATATTCCAAGCCCTTCAGTCCCTTAATATAGAAGCTGCTAGATGTTATGTTATACTGGTTGTGTTTCCACAATATCTCAAATTGTTTCTTCCTGGCTATTTGTAATATTTTCTCTTTGACCTGGGAACTCTGGAATTTGGCTATAATATTTCTAGGAGTTTTCTTTTTCTTTTTCTTTTTTTTTTTTTTTAAGGAATTGGGGTTAAGTAACTTGCTCAAGGTAACATGGCTAGTCATTATTTATGGGTCGGTGCTCATTTTCTGAGGCTGGATTCGATCTCATGTCATCCCAACTCCGAGGCTGGCGCTCTTACTCATTGTGCCACCTAGCCGCCCCTAGGAGTTTTCTTTTTGGGATCTTTTGCAAGAGGTTATCAATGAATTCTTTCAATTTGTATTTTGCCCTTTGGTTCTAAAATATGAGGGAAATTTTCCTTGACAATTCTTGAAGGATGATTTCTAGGTTCCTTTTTTGATCATGGCTTTCAGGTAGTCCAATAGTTTTTAAATTATCTCCCCTGGATCTCTTTTCTAAGTCAGTGGTTTTTCCGATGAGATATTTCACATTGCCTCCTATTTTTTCATTTGTCTGGATCTGTTTTATAGTATCTTGTTTCTCATAAAGTCATTAGCTTCCATTTACTCCAACCTAATTTTGAAGGAATTATTCTCTTCAGTGAGTTTTTGGAATTCCTTTTCCATCTGACTAATTCAGCTTTTTAAGGCATTCTTCTCCTCATTGGCTTTTTGGGCCTCTTTTGTCATTTGAGTCAGTCTGTTTTTTAAGGTGTTATTTTCTTCAGTCAGATTGTTGACGCTCTTTTCATGATTTTCTTGCATCATTCTCATTTTTTTCCAGTTTTTTTCTTCTCTTCTCTTCCTTGATTTTCAAAATCCTTCTTTATCTCCACCATGACCTATAACCAGTTCATATTTTTCTTGGAAGCTTTTGATGCAGGGATTCTTATTTCATTGTCTTCCTCCTGTTCTATACTTTGATCATTTTGTCCCCCAAAAAGGATTCTGTGGTCTGTTTGTGCTTCCTCTGGTGGTTCATATTGCTAGTCAATTACTTGACTTTTGAGCTCTTTGCCATAGTAGAACCATGCTTCTAGAGAGGAGAACTTTGTCCCAAATAACTGGAGTTTTCACAGATGTTGTCAAAGGTCTCAGGAGGCCACCTTCTCTACAGACACCACAACCTCTTGGCACATTCCTCACCCCAGGACCACCACTCAATACTACAACCCAGATCCAAGCAGTTCAAAGCAAGAGTGATTACCCTCTGAATGGTTACTTGGTCTCCCTATGATCTGTAGGTCAAGAGCTCCTGAAGCACCCACAAGGCAGACATTGCAGTTGCAGCCCCTGTGCCTCCACCACCTCTTGCCCCAAGGGCAGGGACCAGATTGTTCCCTTCCTTTCCAGCAGAGTTCTGACTGACCTTTTACTTTCTTTTTGGCATTTATGAGTTGAAAATTTGGAAACCACCACAGCTGCTGGTTATTCACGCTCCTGAAGTCTGCTCCAGCCAATGCTGCCTCCCTGGGGCCTAAACCATGTGGCTCACATGGGACTGTGCTCCACTCCCAGCATGCTGCAAAGAACTCTTCCTGCTTGGCTTGCGAGGCTGCCTTCAGCAGGAAATTTGTTTCTCTCTGTCCCTTTGTGGGTCCAGTAGCTTTAAAATTTGTTTAGAGTCATATTTTATACTTATTTGATGTGGTAATGGAATTTCCTGCTTCTGCTTCACCATCTTGGCTCTGCCCCAGAGTTATTCTTTAAAGGTACTTTGAGGGGTTTGGGTAAGAGCTCAGGTGAGTCATTGCCTTTTCTCAGCCATCTTAACTCTACGTACCCTAAATTACTCATGATTAAAAGAAGAGGAAATGAAAAACTTAAACGACTTTATCTTAGAAAAAATAAACAGGACATCAATAAATCTCTCTTTCCCCCTTACATAAAAAAAAAAAAAAATCACCAGAACTAAATGGATTCACAAGTGAATTCTACTAAACACTTCAAGCACAATCAGTTCTAAAGGTTCATAAACTATTTTGAAAAATAATAATAATTTTATTTTCTCAATAGATAACTGAATTACACTCATTCCTATTTAAAATACTAGAAAATATTGGAATAAATGGAAATTTCCTAAAATTATGAGTTGTATCTATCTAAAACCATAAGGAAGCATTATCTATGATAGGAATAAGTTTGAATCTTTCCCAATAAGTTCAAGGATGAAGCATAGAAGCCCATTATCAACACTATTATTCATTCTTTTACTAGAAATGCTTACTATATAAATAAGAAAAAAAAAGAAATTGAAGGAATTAGAGTAAGCAATGAAGACACAAAACAATCCCTCTTTGTTGATGATGTATATTTTCAATAATCCTAGACGTATAAAGAAATAGTTGAAATAACTAACAATTCATTAAACTTTTAGTACATAAAATAGATGCACATAAATCATTAGTATTTCTGTATATTAACAACAAAGCCCAGAAGCAATATATAGAAAGAGAAATTCCATTTAAAATGACTTTAGACATGGATTTATAACTACACATGTATAGCCTATAATCTTTATTTTTGCCTTCCCAATGGAGTGAAAGAGGAGGTAAAGAGAAAGATAACGTATTGCTCAAAATAAAAAAAAAAAAAACAAGAATGCTAAAATTGTTTTTACATTTAATTAAAAAAATAAAATATATAAAAAAAATAAAATTTACATTCTTCTATACCTTAGTTGTCCAATCTGTAAAATTAATTGGGCAAGACATTCCAGGTGGTTGACATCAAATGTTGATTCCAAGTTCTGTGTGAAATTTTTTTTAAATTTCTGAACCAAATTTTGAATGCATAAACTAAAGTTATCTTTTTGGTCTTTATGTTTATCACAAGAATTGCAATACAGATTGAACATCTAGACTGAATAATAGATAAAGGACTGGATTTAGAGTCAGGAAGATCTGAGTTCAGATTATGTTTCACATATTTATTAGTGGTGTGATCCTACGCAAGTTACTGAAATCCTCTATGCCTCAGATTTCTATTCTCTTAAATATTAATAATAGAAGTTCATACCTTACAGGGTTATTATGGGGACCAAATTAGCTAATTAATCTAAGTAACCTTTGCAAAATGTAAAGCAATATATAAATATTATCTAATATTATTTTAAATAATTGTCACATAAAATTATGTTTTGTTGCTTTTAGATAAATGGAAAAGAAAAACCACCATCCACTTCTAAAATTGCCTCTGATTTGTCCAGTGATTCATTTCTCAATTTGGCCATAACTTCAGAAGCAGATGAGTGGCACAGTGATAAGAAAAAAAAAAGAAGCTAAGGTCAGAAAACTTGAATTCAAATCCAAATTCAGACAATTACTACCAGTATATTACCTTGAGCAAGTCTGTTACCTTCTCTGTTTTTGGTCCTTAATTTCTTCATCTATAAAAGGGAGCCAATAATCATACACTCAAATTCACAGAATTTCATGAGGATAGAAAAAGATAATATATGTAAAGTACTTCCCATAGCTTAAAGCACAATAGAAATGCTAATTACTATTGTAATTATCAATACCAATTCCTTTGTTGTGAAATACATTGATATTGATATAAGTCAATATTTCCAGAATGTGTAGACTTCTTAGTTTTTGGAAAAAAATGTTTTTAATTTAGATTGCCATCATTATTCATATCTTAAAACTATATGAAATTTCTAATGACTCTCCACTTTTTCAAAACTCTTGTCACAGAACTGTAGTAGCTAAAGGTGAACGTATTGACTTAAATCATTCTATGTTTTAATTTGCTTCATGAGTTGCCCTGGCCATCAAATTCTTTAACCATCTGGCTAAAATTGTGATGAGTCAATCTCTGCTTAGTTAGGTTTGTCCTTACAAAGTATTAACACTCCATAATGCATCCTGTTCACAAACTCTTCTCCATGTAGTAGTGTCTTCCAGAAATTGTGCATGCTAACCGAACCCTTGAGATTGTTGAGTCACCTATACAGTAATAGAGAAATTACAAAAGGATTTTGTTTAGGCTCTTGACGGCTAGGGGATAAATGTATTATCCTACACTTGAGTTGTATTAATCAGGTGAGGAAGTACAGAATGAGGAATACTTTGATATACCACTTCATTTAAAAATATATCTGACAAATTTAAATGACTGCAAGTTCAATAGGAGTAAATAGCATGAAATCAGCCAAAAACAAAACAAAGGCAACATTAAGCCACATTAAAAGAACTGTTAACGATTCTGCGTAACTATACTCTGGTGAGCTCACAACTTAAGATCCTTTATAAGCTTAATTATCCATATAGGAGAAGAAAAGAAAAATAAATGGATGAATAATGACAATTGTCTTGGCCATGATATGAAGTTGGATGAATATTAAGTTAAGTTCCTACTTTAGTGTGTGTGTGTGTGTGTGTGTGTGTGTATGTATGTGTGTGTGAGTGTGTGTGGATATAGCTATAGATAACAATATAGATATATCTTGCATAGAAATTTTGGATGGACAATAAACTGTGTCCAAAATTGCTGTTGTTGTTTTTCCTTCATGTTGAAAACGGCATGCCATCATGTGATGAGATCACATGCAAGCAAATTGGATTTAAGTTAGGGAGGGCTATGGCAGCTCACCAGTCTCACTTTTTCTTTGGAGTCATCTGGGTACCATGGCTAGATGCATATCAGAATGAACAGAGATGGCCCCAGACAGGGTAGAAGACCTTGGCCTTTGAAAGATAAGGTCTAGGGATTCAGTGAAGACAATGATGGAGTCCAGGGGCTGCAGCAGCACAGAGCTGGAGCAAGCCCAGGCAAGCTGATTCACCTGCCATAGAGGTAAATCCCAGACCTCTCACTGCAGGACAGGGGATCTTTAGGAACAGGATAAGAAACAAACACAGGGTTCAGAGGGGCGGCAATAGCATAGATGCTTAAAATCACCTACCTGAGCCAAGATGGCATAGTACTCTAGCTGCTCTAATCCCCCTGTCTGACCCTGAAAGCTAAGAGAATATTGCCCCAGGGTAAAATCCTGAAATTAGGAGTTCTGGAGGAAGGATATGCCTGGGACTATGCCAAAGCTAAAGTGAAGGGTAGGAAGAATCCCTCCAAAAAAACATTTCCGCTAATAGTGAGAGATCCCAAACCATAAGGGGGTGAACCAGCAAGCACTAACACCACAAGTCCTGGTGTGCCTTCACATAACAAGGGAAAATGGCAGACCTCAGTGTGGCCAGCCACCAGCAGCCTAGCCTGTTTGAGTTCTAGCCCAGGGGCTACAGGGGAAGAATCCTGAAATGGCCAAACCACACCTCCCCAACACCTTACACTGTGAGCTTCAGTGTCACCCCAGGGAAACCCCAAAACTTCTGGCCTTGGCCTCAGTCTAGACTCCCAGAGGCCACAATACACAAGCCAGTAACCAAGCCCCTAGCTCCCAGCATATGAAACCTGGGTCAGAGCCCTTGTAATGGAAATGGGAATTTGAAAATCTTCCCTGCCCCTTGATAGGCTTATGTGAATTTGAGGACATCCCCTGATTTGAAAATATAATCTGCCCCCTAATAGGCTGAATGTGGTTACATGGAGCTTGTGCTGAGAGGCTTGTTTTTCAGGAACTCCCACAACTTCTTACTTCTTTTTTTTTTTTTTTTTGGTTGTAAAAATTGTTTTGTAAAAATTGTTTTAATTTTCAATGTTCATTTTCATAAGATGTTTTTACAAAATTTTCTCCCCATCTTTCCCCTACCTGCAACCCCAAAATAGCAAGCCTACAGAATACCCCTTCTCCCAATCTGTTCTCTCTAATGCCCTCCCTCATCCCCCCCACAACTTTCTAGTAGCCCTAGATGTATTTCTGTAGCCTAGTGCCTGTATATCTTATTTCCCAGTTGCAGGTAAAAAGCATTTTTTTTCAAATCTAAAAATAATTTTATTTTATTTTTTACAAGTGTTCGGGGAAGTTTCAGAGGGAGCTGTGACTAAGAATTTGGTCATAAGAGGGTAAAGGATTCAGAGCACAGGAGTTGAAGGACCAATTCCTCATTTCTCTGGAGCAATAAAGATGAGCAGGGGGAAGAAAAGGTGTATGGTAGTAGTGAAGGAGGAAATGGACAGGACCATCTCAATTTGGCAGAGGGTGAGGTAGCAAATGTATTTCAGTTTAGGCATTAGTCCTCAGGGCTTGATTGCATCATCCCTTCCCTACAGCTTTCTGTGCTTGTCCCAGTCTCTTTAAAATAAGCAGGCAGGTGACTAGGAGGCTGAAAAACTGGCATCCCTGAGATCAACAACTGAGTATGATTGGTTTTTTGGTTATTTATTAGGGATCAAGGAGAGGAAAAGTGAATGAATGGTCACTAATGAAGACAAATTGATAGACAGTGTTGTTCTCCTCTCCTCTTTTGGTCCCAAGAAACTTAAATTCACCTGATACTGGTTCTCTGTCTTAGAGTCTCAGGATGGACAGATAACACCTAGGGCCAAGTAAAAAAACTACCTCACCCAGACACTTCCTTCAGAGTATGGGGGGAAAGGCAAGTGTTGACCATTTAATTTATCTACATTAAAAGCTTCTCATAGACCACACATACAGAGGAACAAGGACCACAAACCGCAGCCTCATAGCCCAAAGGCACACATTCTCACCCTAGTAGCTATCTCAAGATCAGGGAAAAGTTATTGGAAGTGAAGGCTCTTACTGTCCCAGCACGTTATTAGTGACCAGAAGCCTGGCGACAGGGTAGGAGCTCCTCAGTTCCCACATTCTCCAAAGTAGGCTCTATCACATGCTTCAAGAGACTATGCACCTTATGGCAGGTCCCATCCACACAATGCAAAAGATAATACTGAAGAAAATAAACCAAGATCACTTTTTTATTTAAAAAATTAAATTTAAAAATTTTAATTTAAAATTAAATTAAATTTAAATTTAAATCAAATTTAATTTAAAATTTAAATTTTTAAAATTTTTAAAAATTAAAAAAGCAATTTTAAACATTTGTTTTTAAAACTTTGAGTTCCAGATTTTTTTAATCAAATGCTTTATTAGCTTCTACTTTACATCACTCATTTCTGAAAGATTCTGAGTAACAAATTTTCTCTCCGTTTTTTCCCTACCCACTACCCCAAATAGCGATCCCACTGGATATCCCCTCCTGCAATCTGCTCTCTCCCATATTTTCTCCCACACCCTCTCTGAATTTCCAGTAGGGCATGGTGTATCTGTATGCCCCAGTGTCTGTATAAGTTATTTCCCATTAATATGTAAAATATTATTGATGATAGCATATGTATATGCTATCATCAATAATATATAATATGTATACATATATATGTATATATACATATATATACGTATATATATGTATATATATGTGTATATATATATATGTACTAGTCCTGCACCTGATCATATGCTACTACTCCCAATTAGAGTATAAATTTCTTTAAATCAGAGATTTTACTCTCATTGTCTCCCTGACACTTAGTTTTGGAATATAGTGTTTAAACATGCTTTCCTTTCATTCATTCATTTCTTTCATTTATAACAGATAACAGTGACCTTGGATTTTTGAAAGGTATGATAGCAAAATGCAAATGCTGATTAGTCTTAGAAACCTGGAAAAGATATGGTATATGTTCTCAACTGACTTTATGTTTGTAATCCATAAAATTATGCTAACTGAATTCAAAGAATCCCATCTGAAGTTTTACAATAAAGTGATAAAGCGATTCTTTACATTTGTTATTCTTTACATGTCTGCTTCATGATTGTGTAATTGCTATGAACTGATAACCACCATACAGTTACATGAATGTTGGAATTATATTCTAAATCCACATAAATGGAATCATAGATGATTTCAAAACTGGGTGCTTCCAAATTCTCTCACCCCCAGCCTGCCCTCCCTTCCATTATCCTCCCTCTCATCTCCTTCCCCCCTGCTCTCCTATAGGGTGAGATACACTATTTAGTGTGTATGCCATTCCCTCCATAAGCTAAATTCAATGAGAATAAGGTTGACCCTTCCCTTTTGCCTTGCTGTTCTTCCCCTCCATTGTAAACATTTCCCCTTGCCTCTTCCATATGAGATACTTTGACCCATTCTGTCTCTCCCCCTCTCCTGTTATTACATTTTTCTCTCACCTCTTAATATCACCTTTTAAGTATCATCCCTTCCTATTAAATTCATCCTGTGCCCTCTATCTATGTATACCTGTACACATATATACATGCATTCACATATGTATTCATACACCCATATACTACATATATCTATATCTATAACTCTCTCTCTATATATACACATATATGTGTGTATGTGTTTTAAATCCCTTCAACTATTCTCATACTGAGTAAAGTTTCTTCAGCTACAATCATCATTTTTCCTTGTAGGGATGTAAATAGTTCAACTTTGATACGTTCCTTATAATTTATTTTCCCTGTTTATCTTCTCATGCTTCTATCGCTTATTGTATCTGACTGTCAGATTTTCTATTCAACTCTGGTTTTTTCATCAAGAATGATTGAAAGTTCTCTATACCACTGTATAGCCATATTTTTCCCCTGAAACCTGATACTCAGTTTTGCTGGGTAGGTGATTCTTGGTTTTAATGCCAGCTCCTTTGAGCTCTGGAATACCATATTCCAAGCCCTGTGTTCCATCAGTATGGAAGCTGCCAGACCCTGTGTTATCCTTCTTTTGTTTCTACAATATTCAAATTGTTTCTTCCTGGCTGCTTGTATTATTTTCTCCTTGATCTGGGAATTCTGGAACCTGGGTATAATATTCCAAGGAGTTTTTGTTTGTTTGTTTGTTTGTTTTTGTTTTTTTGGTGACAGTGGGATTTGACTTTTACTCTTATTCTCTTATTGGTTTCATCCCACATCAATTGGGGTAAGGCCAGAGACTTCTCCTAATTTGGGACTACTGTTTTAGTCTAATGCATAATCCTATCTGAAAAATTCCCAGGTACCACTTAAAGAAATCCAGTGAAATCCTTATATTGAACTGAAGCAAATCTTCTTTTTTCCTAGTTCTATCTTCCTAGTTCTGTCATCACTAAAGTGGTAACATATCCTCTTTAGATCTCCCCTTCTTCACATTAAATATTTGTATGTTCTTCAACTTTTTCTTGTATAGAGTAGTTTCTTTTATTTTAATCAAATGATTTATTATCTCCTAGTTTATATCATTTATTTCTCCAAGATTTTGAGTTACAAATTTTCTCCCCATTTTTACCTACCCACCACCCCAAAATATCACCTCCTCTAATCTGCTTTATCCTATACTTTCTCCCAAAATCCCTCCAAATTTCCAGTAGGGCATGGTGGATCTTTATGCCCCAGTGTCTGTCTGTATGTATTATTTCCCAGTTAAATATAAAATAATATTAATAATAGTACATGTATATATGTATATTTTTAAACATTTGATTTTAAAATTTTGAATTCCAGATTCATTCCCTTCCTCCCATGTCACTCACCCTTAAGGGGAAAATAGGCAATTCAGTATAGTTTGTACATGTGCAGCTATGCAAAATATTTCCATAGTGGATATCTTGCAAAAGATTGACTATATTTCCCCCCTTCCTATCCCACCTTCCACTTGTCCTATTCTCTACTTTGATCCTGTCACTTTTCAAAAGTGGGTGCTTCAAACTCTCCCCTCCAGCCTGCCCTCCCTTCCATCACACCCCCCTTCCATCACCTTTCCCCCTACTCTCCTGTAGGGTGAGATAACCTATGTAGTGTATGTGTTATTCCCTCCCTAAACCAAATTCAATGAGATTTAGATCTTCACCTCCATTGTAACCATTTCCCCATTTATATATATATATATATCTATATATCTATATATGTGTGTGTGTGTGTGTGTGTGTGTGTGTGTGTATGTGTACACATACACATATATTTCTATTCCCTTCAAGTATTCTCATACTGAGAAAAGTTCCATAACTTACAAATATCATTCTTTTCATGTAGGCTAGTAAATACTTCAAATTTGATAAGTTCCTTATGTTTTTTTTTTGCCTATTTACCTTCTCATGCTTCTCTTGTTTATTGTCTTTGAATATCAACTTTTCTATTAAACACTGTTTTTTTTTTTTTAATTTTTAAGCAATTGGGGTTAAGTAACTTGCTCAAGGTTACATGGCCAGTCATTATTTGTGTGTGGGTGCTCATTTTCTGAGGCCAGATTCGATCTGAGTCATCCCAACTCTGAGGCCAGCACTCTTACTCACTGAGCCACCTAGCCTCCCCTAAACACTGTTTTTTTAATCAAGATGATGGAAAGTCCTCCATTCCATTGGATGAACATATTTTCCTATGAAACCTTATACTCAGTTTTTCTGGGTAGGTGATTCTTGGTTTTAATCCAGGTCCTTTGAACTCTGGAATATCATATTCCAAGCCCTTTGACCCCACAGTGTAGAAACTGCAAGACCCTGTGTTAACCTGATTGTGTTTCCACAATGTCCATATTGTTTCTTCCTGGCTGCTTGTAATATTTTCTCCTTGATCTGGGAATTCTAGAACCTGGCTATAATATTTCTAGGAATTTTCTTTTTGGGATCTTTTTCAGGAGGTGAACAGTGGGTTCTTTCAACCTCTGCTTTGCCCTCTGGTTCTAAAAGATCAGGGAAATTTTCCTTGAGAATTTCTTGAAGGATGATTTCTAGGCTCTTTTCTTTTCTTTTTTTTTTTGGAGGGCAATTGGGGGGTTAAGTAACTTGCCCAAGGTCACACGGCTAGGTTTTTGTTTGTGTGTGGTAAGTGTCTGAGGCCGGATCTGAACTCAGGTCCTTCAGACCCCAGGGCCGGCGCTATACTCACTGCACCACCTAGCCGCCCCTAGGCTCTTTTTTTAATCATGGCTTTCAGGTAGTCCAATAATTTTTCAATTCAGGTCAGGCCAGAGCCCTCTCCTCCTTTAAGACTACTGATTTAGTCTAATGCATAATCTCCTTCAAAATATTCCCAGCTGCCACTTAAAGACCTCCAGTGAACTCCTCTGACCTCTGTAATATCATATTCAAAGCCCTATGATCCAAACTTAGTAAGTACTAAATTAAAAAATAATTTTTTTTTCTTTATCTTTAGAACAAGAGTGTAAAAGGTATTATGTGTAAAATAAACTACCTCAGATTCTTTCTGACCTGGATCTGTTTTGCAGGTCAGTGTTTTTGCCAATGAGATATTTCACATTTCCTTCAATTTTTTCATTTGTTTGTATCTTTTTAATAGTATCTTGATTTCTCATGAAGTCACTATCTTTCATTTGTTCCAATATAATTCTGAAGGAATGATTCTCTTCAGTGACCTTTTGAGATTCTTTTTCCATCTGGCAAAGTTGGCTTTTTAAGGCATTCTTCTCCTCATTGGCTTTTTGAGCCTCTTTTGTCATTTGAGTTAGTCTATTTTTAAGGTGTTATTTTCTTCATTAAGGTTGTTCACTCTCATTTCATAATTTTCTTGCTTCATTCTCATTTGTCCTCCCAATTTATCCTCCACTTCTATTTGATTTTCACATTCTTCCTTAAGGTCCTCTATGGCCTGTAACCAGGTTATATTTTCTTGGAAGCTTTTGTTGCAGGTGTTCTGACTTTGCTGTCTTCTTCTTGTTCCATGCTTTGATCCTTTTTGATCCCCACATATGAGTGTAAATTTGTGTTGCTCTGATTACACTGCTTCCCTCATTTGCTCATGTTGACTCTCAATTACTTGACTTTTGGGCTTTTTGCCTCAGTAGGACTCTCATACCAGACTTGGCAGCTTCATCCCAAGCCCTGTGGTTTTCTTAGCTGCTGAAGGTATTAGTTGTGTACCCCCCTCTGAAGTGTCCACACACTCTAGCAAGCTGGTAGCACACCCCAGGACCTCAACCCTAGACCACAATGCATATCCAAGCAGGTTAAAGCAAGGGTGGTTATGCCTCAGACTGGTTGCTTCTTCCCCCTACAATCTGCAGGCCAGGAACTGAAGCTGCCCTATATCTGCAGCAGCATGGCCGCT
Organism: Gymnobelideus leadbeateri; assembly: GCA_011680675.1. Lineage (NCBI taxonomy): Eukaryota > Metazoa > Chordata > Mammalia > Diprotodontia > Petauridae > Gymnobelideus > Gymnobelideus leadbeateri. The sequence continues at coordinate 20,277 of WOXC01007188.1, read as the reverse complement.
GCTGCTTAGCCACTTCTTGCCAAAGGGGCAAAGGCTGACAGCACTCCCAAACTACTGGATCCCAAAGTCCACATTGCACTGACCTCTCCCTTTGTCCTTAGCATCTATGTGTTGATAATTCTGGAAACTTCCACAGCTGCTGGTGAACTCAGGTCCCTCCAGCCAGCAACTGGTCAGGCCCTCCCTGAAGCTAAAACCACTGGATTGTGTGGAGCTGGGCTTGGCTCCCAGAGCATGCTGCTGGCCACTTCCTTCAGGCCTGCTGGGCTGTCTTCAGTGGGAGGTTAGCTTCTCTGTGTCATTTTATGGTTTCTGTAGCTCCAAAGTTTCTTCAGAGTCACATTTTACATGAATTGGGTAAGATAGAACCCAGAGCCCTCTGGAGGTCCTGTTTCTACTCTGCCATCTTGTCTCTGCCCCACTTTGGCTGAATTTCTAAGAAAGCTGACATATCATATGTAATAATGTGATATGTTATCCAAATTAATTGGGACAAATTAAGATATTTAAATTTATATATACCATAAACTTTATAACTGTTTTACATTTTTAAAAATTTTATTTTATTTTACATTCTAAGACCATAACACAATTACAAAATAGGGAAAAGAAACAAACAAAAATTATCATAAGCTTAAATATTAGAAATTAAATATACAGTAAAAGGGGGGGGGACATGTCATGTCTTTATCAGTGTGCAAGAGAGGATTTAAAATATACAACACAAAATTTTAATTTCCAGAAAGCCATAAATTATACACATTATGTTGGGAACCGTTCATCCTTTCTTTTCTTCTTTGTAAGTTTTCTTTTGTTCTTTGTTGTGTACTTTTTAACTTTTTTCTGTGTTGTCATCCATGCCCCCCCAGAAGGCTACAATTAATTTTGTATATGTTTCTCTATAGCTATAGATAAATACATGCACATATACATTCATGCATGCATGCATACATTCATGCATACAAACAGACAGGCATACGTAGACATATTTTCCCACACAAATTCTACTCCTGATTTTGGTTTTTATGTTTATGTGTATCTCTTCTTTACTATCCCTCCTGCCTCCTCTACTTTATTCCTACCTTCTACCTTGCCCTCCTATTACTTGCCTCCCTACACCCCCCCCCCCAAGGATCTCTCCTCTATCCTCCCATTTCTATAAATCTAAATTCTCTTCTATAAACCCCTTTCATCTATTCCTTCACCATTCCCTCTAAAAACTCCTCTCTTGTCCTCTCCTTCTTCCCTGTGTCCCTATTTTTATTCCTTTTGTAGTTAGACTTTTATACCCTTCTAAGTATATATGTATTGTTCCCTCTTAAACCCATTCGTGATGAAAGTAAGTTACCAGAACTACCAGCCCTCTTTCCCCATCTAATTCCTCTGTATCGGTTCTTCCTCTTGCACTTCCTTTTGTATAAAATAATTACTCTTTTTAGCTGTTCCTAAATGGTTTTACTTTTTAAATTCATATCGTGCTTAGGTTTAACCCAATCCTTCTTATGAGCTACCCAATTATTAATAAGAATCATAGACATTACATTTTGCATATATAAGTAAGTCTGTCTGTATGAATCCCTTATAATCAGTGTTTGAATGCACCTTGTATTTCTCTTGACTCATATGTCAAATCTTCTATTAAGTTCAGGTTCTTATTTTTAATGAAGTCTTGAAACTCTTACAGTTCAACAAATGTCCATTTCTTTCATTCAGGGTTATGCATACTTTTGCCAAGTATGATATTTTTGGCTGGGGCCCCAGTTCTTTTGCTTTTCAATATATAGTGTTCCAAAATGTGCAGTCCTTTAATGTCTCTGCTCCTAGGTCTTGTGTGATTCTAGTTGTGGCACTATCATATTAAAATGTTTTAAGTTTTGATGCTTTTAATATTTTATGCTTGATCTGGGGCTTTCAGGATTTGGCTATCATATTCTTATGAGTTTTCCTCAAAGGATCTCTCTTCATTTGTGATTTATTGATTTTTTTTCTGTTTTTACTACCCCCTTGTTCTATTGCTTCAGGACATTTTTCTTTAATTATTTCTTGTATTATTGTTTCAAGATTCTTTTTTTTTTATCATAACTTTCAGTTAGTCTGATTATTTTTGTGTTTTTTCTCCTTGATCTATTCTCCAAATCTATTGGTTTTCTTATAAGATTTTTCACTTTCTCTTCTATTTTTTCTTTATTCTTATTTTGTTTAATTATTTTTGATCACATAATTTTCCTGGTTTCACCTTGCCCAATTTTAATTTTAAGGTGTTATTTTTTTGCGTAAGATACTGGATCTCTCTCTTTTTTTAATTGTTTGACTTTTATAATCTTCCTCTTTTTCTTGGATTATTCTTTTTTTTTTTCTTCAGTTTTTCCTCCATCTTTGTCACTTGATATTTAAAGTCTTTTCTTAGGATCTTCTATGAATTCTTTTTGGGCAGGTGACCATTTGATGTAACTCTTTCAGGGTTTCTTTACTTCTGTATTCTCTACTGAAGACAAATCTTGGTTTTCTCTATTCCAATAATGGCTTTTATGGTTGAATTCTTTCTACTTTTCCTGTTCTTTTTTTCTGGTAATAGTTTATTTTTTGTAATCACCTCTAGCCCTATGGTGTGAGAAATGGCGCATCTTTCTTCAGATCTCCCCTCTAGCCTGGAACCAAAGCCAAACCACCAGCCTCCCGTGAGTGCCCACAATCAGGGGCTTTCTGCCACACTGCTTCTACACTCACCAGGTATGTGTTTTTTTTTCCTTCTTGCCCCCACAGTTCTTCGCAGCACAACTGAGTCTTCTATTTCTTGTCAGCAGAGATTCTCTTGACCTTCCTGGTTTAGAAGCCCAACTCCCATCATTATACTAGGGGGAAAATTTCCTGTGACTGGTGCCTAGGCAGTCTCTCAAACCTACTAACCCCAGGGTTTATTGTTTGTTGTTTAAGTATATCCTAGTCTGGAGGTGCTTACTCTTCACAGGGACCAAACCTATTTTGTGATTTTTCTTCTGATCTCAAATTATCCTAGGAAAAGTCTGAATCTGTCCCTATTCTTATTTATTTTTGCCCCACTTTCTTTGTACTAATGTGCTATTTTATCTCTTTTGTGGTGGGAATCTAGAAAATTTGGAATTTTGTGACCTACTCTGACCTCTTCCCAGAATCCTCTGACTGTGTTACATTAAAAAAAAAATAAACTTACTAATAAATGTGGCCTGTTCATGAAATCCCTTTCCTTGCATAACTTGACATTGAGTAAATGATACATAGGCTTTCATTATTTATCATGAACCTATACATATTAAACATAACTTTCTCAGTCTGTTTTCACAATTATTCTTTATGTTTCATTGCATGTTTCATATATCTATATTTATATCTACAAATTCAACCAGCTAATATCTACTTTGAAAAACAAAACCTTTAGTTCTATATGTTAAGTCAAGAAAAATAATTTGCTGCATTGGGCATTTCATAAAAGTATATGTTGCATTACTTCTCTTCAAGAGAAAAATATGTTTCATTGTAATATATTTAGGAATAGTAATTGTTCATTATTCTGATGAGAGTCACAGAGTCTTTTAAAGTTGTCTTTACCATAATGTTGTCATTGAATAAATTGTTCTCCTGATTCTGTTCTCTTAAGTCTACATCAGTTCACAAGTCTTCCCAGCTTTTTAACAATCTATCCTCTTCAATATTTCCAGTAATACATAGAAAGATTTTGGTAAAATTGTTTTCCATTTTTTTCTTATGCAAATGTTTTATGAAATTTGGGAAGCAATTGTTCTTTAAAAGATTGATGCAATTTAGGGATAAAGTCCTCATGACAGATTTTGGGAGGTGAGTACTTTTTATCTTTTTGAATTTATTTTGTGACTGGTTTATTTCTAATACTTTTAGCACAAGTTATTTTATTTTTGGAATCATTCATTCACTTGCATTCTGAGTTTTGTGAGCATATAACTTAGCATTTTTCTTTTCTTTTTTAAAAAAAATGTATTGAAAAGTCTTGATTTTTATATTACTATAATTTTTTTTTCTGGTATCCTTCCTTTGCAAGATTTCCTAGCCTAACATCCTTTGTTTAATTTAAAAAAGGAGGAAAGAACATGTTTTAAAGGGGAAAAAAAGTGGAAGAAAAGACAATAAATTAATATATTAAGTCTAATAATATATACAATGTTATTCACTTTATAAGCTCCTACCTCAGTAGAGAAATGGGGCAAGGGGAGAACATTGGGAAGGCAGTCTCTTCATTTCTCTTATTTGGGGGCATTCTTGCTTTTTATAATCTTGCCACATTCACTTTTGATTTCTTTATCATTATTTCTATTTCAATCACTAGAGTCATTCTGTACATTTTCTTCTTGGCTCTGCTTATTTTGCTTTGAATTCCACTTTGAAAAAAATGTTCATTCTCTGTATTCATCATATTCAACATTTATTATATTATAGCAACATTCCCTTGAATTCCTATGCGACAATTTGTTTAACAATTCCCCAGTTATTTGATGGGCATCGGTTTTGTTTCCAAGTCTTTGATACCACAAAACCTGCAGCTCTAAATATTTGGTACATATGCTTGTAGATGGACATTACAGCAATTTATTGACATGATTCAAAATTTGTTGCCAAACTGACACTGCGAAGTTGCAAGTGTTTATTCACTTCTTAAATATACCTTCATCTTGACTCTCCCATGGGATTCTCTTTGATGCATATGTTTACACTTTTCTATGCAAAAATTTGTTTTTTGTGTATTTATGGAGGTGTAAGCTCAAACTTTCTTCGTCAGGTTCAGATAAGAATGACATTCATGTTCTTTTCTCCATTCCTTTTTCTCTTTGTACAAACTTCTATTCCTAGACTTCAATAAAAAGAAACAGCAACTTTTTCCCCTTTTATCTTCATTTTGCCCACAAGGTATTCCTTTCCTTTTCTACTTTTTTTTTCTGTCTTAAAGCCATGAAAACTGAACAAAACCACCTCCAGGATCTATCATGCCGCCCACTGCCACCCTGGATTTCCATCAGTTTCTTCTCCTCCACTGATTTTGATATAATTACTTAATAATATAATCCCTTGTAATTTATCCTGTCTTTACATTTCTACTTTTCTCATGATGCTTCTCCTTGCTTTACAAATTTTATATATATATAATCTTCTATTTTATTTAAGGTTCATGTGACTTTACCACCACCACCATTATTCCCCTGCTAGTGTTTTACATAGTTGTAGAGAATAAATTGTACTTATTTATAAACTTTTATCTTTTTACCAGGTTCATTTTCTGTCCTCAGTGATTTCTGGAGTGAGAATAGACCTTGTTCCAATTGGATACCAATTGATTCAGGCCAGTGTCCTGGACAGGTTAACACCTAAACTCTCTATGTGACTACTGCTGTCAAGTTGCCATGCCAGACCCATTAAAATTGTGCCTTTTTTTTCTAGTCAAAAGTTACTAAGTATTATTGAGGAAAGTGTCTAGCCCTCTATCTTGTTGCTGACATGACCCCAAAGTGTACATTTAGATGTAAATTTCATCTTAAATTCTGATTGTGCTTTTAAGGGAAAGAACAAACTTATAACACCTACTAAGTTCCAAGCACTGTGCTAAATACTTTAAAAGTATTTCATTTGACTAATACTATTTTCAACATAGACTTAGTTCTGTGGCATTCTTTAACCAATAATATTTTTATATGTTCAATGTTTTCTGAGTTTTGATTGAGGTTTTTGGGTCAGATCTAAGTCTTCTCTGTCCTACAGCCTTGCAGAAGGTAAGGTAGCCTTATTTGGTTCTGCCAGTATTAATTTCTCACTAGATTCTTCCTTCTCCCCGATGAAGAGATAGAGAAAAGAAAGGAAGGGAGGGATTTAGTATTTCAGTAGTGTCTCCTATGTGTCAGACACTGAGTTAGACACACAGATATAAACATATAGATATACATACACATATATATGTTTGTGCACACATATATGTATGTACCCTATACCCAGTATCTCATTTAATCCTCACAACAAACCTTATAGATAGGTACTATTATTATTCCCATATTCTCATGCTATAGTCAAGGAAATTGAAGCAAATAGACATTAAGTGACTTCTCAGGATGATACAACTAGTGTGGCTCTGATGGTAGATTTGAACTTGGGTCTGCCTGACTCCAGGTGCAGTGGTCTATCTACTGTACCAAGTACTGCCTCAGAGCATTTCTGATTTCATGCCTACTTGAAGCATTGCTTCTCAGAGTGCTCTGGTTTTCTCCTCCATATAAGCTTTATGTCAGAGAACATGAAAGGTCCAGGTCCACTTGACACATCCCTGGTTAATAGACTTCTTATCTATTTACCTGTGTTTCCACCAACTTCCCTAGGAGGTACTTTTCTTCCAGTAACCCTAGGCATCTGGATGTCTTTTTAATGTAATCTTGTAAGGGAGTGTAATGGAAATTCAAATTTAAAGATCTTCCCTGCCCCTAGGCCCTTTGATAGGCTTAAGAAACTCTGAGAGCCTTCTTTGATTTGAAAATATACTCTGTCCCCTAATAGGCTGAATGTGGTCACATGGAGCCTCTGGCAAAGGCTTGGTATTCAGGAATGCCTACACCTTGATGCTGTGTGATTGGGCAGTGGGTCAATAGGGTGGTTAAATTCTCTGAGCCAGGAGAAGGCTATATAGTCCCTGATGTGAGGCTTTGCTTTGGGGCTCACTTTGAGAAGTGTTGTGTGATTTGACCAGATGGAACTCTGGGCAGCCACTGAGAGCCCCGAGGCTTTCAAAATCTAGATGTTGATGCTTCCCTCTCTGTAACTGAGATTTGGTATGAATGTAATGGTTGAACAGATTGGAAGCCTGTCTGCTTGATCTGTTTCTCTGTTTTGTAATTTCTGTCTGTATACTCTGAAGTTTGAGGTGCTGACATTTCTTCCCTGAACTAGGTAAATTATATATATATTGATTAAAGTAAGCTTGTTAACCCATTTGAGTTGCTTTCCTTTAGAAAAGCAGATCTAAGAACCTGTGTTGGCAACTACCCTGGGGATGTTGGGGTGCTTACAGCTACAGGGAATTAAAATATATATTTATTTTTTGTTATATTTTAACAATATTTGATTTGGTAATCTTTTAAAAAAGTTTTTGATAGAAAATATGAAAGTTATTTTCCTCTGTGGTCTTTCTTGTTTCCATCATTACTGTAATTTGTTCAATGTCTTATAATAACTGATTTCATCATTATTTTATATACTTCAGATTTTATTTTGTTTCTTTTAAAAAAGGACACTTCAATTTTTCAGTGTTTATTTTGACACATAATGAAAAACATTATAGATACTTAATTGTGAAACCTGCGAACATTGTATGTTTAACCAAAAAAAAAAAACCAACAAATTATGAAGATTATATAATCTAGTTGTCAAGTCTCTAAGTGAAGAAATTATTCAAATAAACTAATAGGTACTTTACAAAGAAAAATGAATTTTTCATCTGCCTTTCTTACTATTTCAATACTATTATCTGTTTCTGATCTGCCCACCCCCTTCATCCTTTTTAAAGACTGGAGGAAGAATTGTACTTCTGCTGAAAATTGTATATTCCTCTTCCAGAATTAAGTGCCTGAGACTTGGAAAGTTAAATGAACAAATATAGGTAACCTGATTAATTCATTTTCCCTAAGAATCTAGTTTTAAAATCATCAAGAATTGAAATTTAAGGAAAGTAATTATAGGTTTTATTCCCTAAATCAATAAACTTGAATAACTCTTATATTGTATTATACTATCCTTGGAGCTTTACAGAACCTTTGCTTACCCTTCACTACTAACGTGCCAGGGTACTTAGGTGGCACAATGCTTAGAGTGCTGGGCCTGGAGTCTGAAGGTCATCTTTTGCCCTTAGACACTTACAAGATTTATGTCCCTAGGCAAGTCATTTAATCCTATTTCCTTTAGTTTCTTCATCTGCAAAATAATCTGGAGGATAAAATGGTAAAGAATTCCAGTATCTTTGCTGAGAAAATGTCAAATGGGGTCACAAAGTATTGAACATGGTTGAAAAATAACAATATGGAAATACTAATCTACTTGATTCATTTGAATTCTCCCCATTAATGGAATTCCTTCCATCATCATTCCTATCTCTTGGGATACCTTGTTTGCATATGTAATCAATGTTCTTTCAGTCTCCCTCTTTATTAAATGATCATCTAAATATTTTGTGTGGTTTTTTAGTTTATTTATTTGTTTTTAGTTTTCAAGATTCATTTTCACAAGAATTTGAGTTACAAATTTTCTTCCCATCTTTCCCCTTCCCTCCATCCCAAGATAGTGAGGCTACTGGATAACCTTTCCCCAGTCTTATCTTTCTTATATACTCCCCCATCCTGCCCCACTAACTTTCTGGTAGTACATGATGGATTTATATACCCCACTGCTTGTTTATCTTATTTCCCAGGTGCATGTAAAAACATTTTTTAACATTTGTTTTTAAAAGTTTGATTTCCAGATTCTTTCCTTTCTTCCCTCGTCACCCACACCCACTGGGAAAGCTAGTAATTCAATATAGGTTGTTGTTATGGGAATGGAATTTAACATCATCCCTGTTCCTGGGCCCTTTTATAGGCTTAACTGACTCTGAGAACCTTTCTTGATTTGAAAATATACTCTGCCCCCTAATAGGTTCAATGTGGTCACCTGGAGCCTGTTCCAGGAGGCTTGTTTTTCAGAACACCCACATCTTGTTACTTTGTGATTGGGCAGTGGGTCAAGAGTGCTGTGATATTCTCTGATCCAGTAGAAGGCTATATATAACTTCATGTGAGATTTTGTTTGGGGGCTCACTTTGAGAAGAGTTGTCTGATTTGAGCAGGCAAGACTCTGCACAGCTTTTGAGCCACTCAGCTTTGAAAACTCAGATGTTAGTGCTTTCCTCTCTGGTAACAGAGTAGGTACTGATGTAATGGTCAGAAAGTTGGAAGCCCATCTGCTGACGTTTCTCTGTATTTAATGTCAGTTTATGACTTGTTTGTATTCTCTGAAGTTCAGATTGGTAATCTTTTTCCCCTGAAATAGCTAAATAACATATGTATGATTAAAGCAAGATTGTTAACCCATTTTGAGTTGCTTTCCTTTAGAAAATCAAATCTAAGAACCTGGCTTGGCAGTCACCCTGGGTATGCTAGGTGCTTGCTGCTACAGTTGTACATGTGTAGTTATGCAAAACATTTTCATAGTAGTTATATTGGGAAAGACTAATTATATTTCCCTCCATCCTATCCTGCCCCCCACTGATTCTGTTTTCTAATTTGACCCTGTCCCTTTTCAAAAGTGTTTGCTCCTAACTACCTTCTTCCCCAATCTGCCCTCCTTTCTATCGTTACCCCTCTTATCTCCTTTCCCTGTACTTTCTTATACGGTATGAGACCCAATTATGTGTATATGTTATTCCCTCCTTAAGCCAAATCCAGTGAGAATAATGTTGACCCATTCCTTTTCACCTCCCTGCTCTTCCTCTCCATTGTAACAGTTTTCTCTTGCTTCTTTTATATGAGATAATTTAACCTATTCCTATCTCTCCCTGTCTCCTACTCCCAATATATTCTCACCTCTCAATTTTATTTTTTATATATCATCCCTTCCTATTCAACTGATTCTGTGTCCTCTATGTATACATGTACGCACATATAGACACACACATATATGCATTTATATGCATATACACCCTCCTATACATACATATATGTATGTTTACAAATATATACGTATATATTCCCTTCAACTATCCTCATACTGAGACAAAGTCTCATGATTTACAATTATCATTCTTCCATGTAGGAATGTAACAGTTCAGCTTTAATAAGTTCCTTATGATTTTTTTTCCTGTTTACCTTCTTATGCTTCTCTTGCTTCTTGTATTTGAAAGTCACATTTTCTGTTCAGCTCTGCTTTTTTCATCAAGAATACTTGAAAGTCCTCTCTTTCATTGAGAGACTATTTTTCCCTGAAGCATTGTACTTTTGCTGGGTAGGTGATTCTTAGTTTTAATCCTAGTTCCTTTAACCTCCGAAATATCATATTCCAAGCTCCTCAATCCTTTAGTGTAGAAGCTGCTAGATATTGGGTTATCCTGACTGGATTTCTACAATCCTCAAATTGCTTCTTCCTGACTGCTTGTGGTATTTTCTCATTGACCTGGGGACTCTGGAATTTGGCTATAATATTCTTAAGAGTTTTCTTTTTGAGATCTTTTTCAAGAAGTGATAAGTGAATTTTTTTCTGTTTCTATTTTGCCCTCTGCTTCAAGAATATCAGGGCAATTTTCCTTGATAATGTCTTGAAAGATTGTATCTAGGCTCTTTTTTTGATCTTGGCTTTCAGGTAGTGCCATAATTTTTAATTTATCTCTCCTGGTTCTATTTTCTGGGTCAGTAGCTTTTTTTCCAATGAGATATTTAACATTGCCTTCTACTTTTCATTTGTTTGTATCTGTTTTATATCATCTTGATTTCTCATAAAGTCTTTAGCGTCCATTTACTTCAGCCTAATTTTGAAGAAATTATTCTCTTCTTTGAGTTTTTGAAATTCCTTTTCCATCTGTCCAATTCTGTTTTTTAAGGCATTCTTCTCAGTGATTTTTTGGGCCTCTTTTGCTATTTGAGTTAGTCTATTTTTGTTTTTGTTTTTGTTTTGCTTTTTGGAGGACAATTGGGGTTAAGTAACTTGCCCAAGGTCACATGGCTAGGTTTTTGTTTGTGTGTGTATTAAGTGTCTGAGGCCTGATCCGAACTCAGGTCCTTCTTACTCCAGGGCCGATGCTCTACTCACTGCACCACTTAGCTGCCCCCTGAGTTATTCTATTTTTAAGGTGTTATTTTATTCACTCAGGCTATTGACTCACTTTTCATGATTTTCTTGCACTGTTCTCATGTCTTTTCCCATTTTTTCATCCCCTTCACTTTCTTGATTTTCAAAATCCTTCTTGAGCTTGTCCATGGCCTGTATCCAGTTCATATTTTTTCTTGGAACCTTTTGATGCAGGAGTTTTAACTTTGCTGTCTTATTCTGGTTCCATATTTTGATCCTTTTTGTCCCCCAAAATGGATTCTATGGTTTGATTGCATTTTCTCTGCTTGCTCATTTTGCCAGCCAATTACTTGACTTTTGAGGTCTTTGCTATGGTAGAACTCTGCTTCCAGAGTGGAGAGAGCTGTGTCCAAAATTGCTGGGGTTTTCATAAATGTTGTCAGAGACGAGAGGAGGGTGCCCTCTCTACATCCACCACAATCTCTAGCACACTGGCTTTCCTCACTCCAAGATCACCACCCAGGACTACAACCCAGATCTAACCAATTCAAAACAAGAGCAATTACCCACTGAATGGTTGCTTGGTTCCCTTATGATCTGCAGGCCAGCATCTCCTGAAGCATCCATATGGCAGCTTCTGGAGCTCCTGTGTACCTCACACACCCAGGGGCAGGGACACACCATGCTCTTCTCTCACCCAGTTCCACCAGAATTTCCTACTGACCTTTTACTTTCTCTTTGGCATTTATGAGTTGAGAAGTCTGGAAACCACTACCACTGCAGGTCGTTCGCTCTTCTGAAATCTGTTCCAGGGGATCTGGGCCTCTGGTCATGGCTGCTCTGGGTCTGGGCCTGTGAAGCTTACATGGGAAGGCAGTCAGTTCCCAGCTTGGTGTGATAGACCCTTCCTTTCAGCCTGCCAGGCTGCCTTCACTGGGAGACTTGTTTCTCCCTGTCACTTTGTGGGTTCTATAGTTTTGGAGGCTGTTGGTTTGGGAGCTTACACAGGTTCCTGCCTTTACTCCACAATCTCAACTCCACCCCCAGACTATCTAAATATTGCTCTTTTAATATATGATATTCTTTGAATAAATTGTAAGTTCCTTCCTTGAGGGCAGAGAATACTGTGTGTTTGTGTGTGTGTGTGTGTGTGTGTGTGTTTGTGTGTGTGTGACACCAGCACCCATCATAATGCCTTGTACATAATTAACAACTGCTTCTTGGATATGAATGAAAGACTATATAGCTAAATCTACATATAAAGTGTCAACAAAAAAAGGTCTCATAGTAAGAGGTGGAGAGTCAGTCTTGGAGTAATACAGATTGATAACTGATAAGTTTTTGCTGTTGACTGGTTTTTACACAGGGTTGAGACATAGATGTATCTGCAACAACTTGGGATCTCTTGTTCAGGATTTGGTAGAGAACATTTACTTCAGTGGCATAGAGTCAGAAAATGTATCAATACATTATTTACCATATTGATGAGATTTATGCACTCTCAGAAGTAACTAAGTAAATGCTAATCCTGATAAAGTACTTAAATAAAAAAGTTTTATCCTTTAGAATAATATTTATGGAAATATAGATGTTAGAAGAAAAATTTTATCAACATGGAACATTTTTTCATTGCTTTATAAATAGCTTGAACAGATTAATGAATTAACAAAGTCAATTTATGTTTCTAGATCAATAACTCTTCACTGTCCAAAACTGTTATGTTGAATGGCTTCATCCATATGTAAAAGCAGCATTTAGGTATTACTGACTTGAAAGTTAAGGCCAAGTGAAATGTCTGTGTACAGATTTTAAGTGTTAATTAATATTTTCATGTCTTTCTATACTTTAAAATTATGTTTTATGACAATGTGAAAAGTTTGATGTAATATTCAGTGTTCACTTCTTCTCTAGTTAATTTCCTTATACTGCCTGTTAGATAGTATAATGAATATTTTCAATCAATGTAGTAACAACATAAGGTGTTTATCCTAGCTGTAAATCTGAATTCATAGAATATCCACAATTTTAACCTCTAAAATCTTCTCAGGATTATCTAGTTTAATGCAATTATTTTACATATGAGAAATCTGAGGATAATTTAAAAAATACTTGAAGTGATTTTAGGAATTAAGTGATGTTAAGAAAGTAGAGAGCCTGAATATATTTATGACACCGTAATAGGAAAAAATAATTTCCAAATTTCTAGATTGAAAATAGCCCAAATAGAGAGTTATACAAATATGCCAGTGCATAGTCTTTATGTTTCCCTTCCCATTAAACAGACATGGCAGACATTGAATATGCCAAGGCCACCCACAATATCCCAAGCAATTGCCAGTTGTCTTGACTTTTGTGCTGCTACTAGACTTTCACAACTCTGGAAGGGAGAGTGAGACTAATAACTTTGTGCAACTGTCTCACTTAAATCCAATTCACACAGGATTCAAGACATCACCCCATTTTGTCATTTGTTCTCTTCAAAAATGAAGAACAAATAAGAAAAACACTCCCACTGTGAAGTAGATATACTTAGATTTCAGAAGACTAATTACTGGTATTTGTTAACTCTGGGATTTGGGAAGAATAATGTTTGACATTTGCTAGCTTTGTGACACTGACCAAGTCGTTAACCTTTCTGAGCCTCAGTTTCTTCATGTATAAAATGGTGATGGTGCCTTTAGTGCATACCTCAGCCAATTATGAAACTTAAACAAGATTAATTACATATAATGCTTTACCAATACTAAAGGTTAATATAAATGCCAAGTATACAATTGCTGTTACTGCTGCTGCTGCTACTACTACTACTAGTATCCAATAAAAATAGAAATTTGGTTGACCATCAAAAAGCATCTTTGTTGGTATAACTATTTCCTCTTTTAAGAAATTTTGTCATTATAGCTTTAGCATTTGTAATATAATACTTAATATATAGTGCTACATTATTATAGATTGGATATGCTTATCTAACAAATGACATTTAAAGTCCCTTCCAATATTTGGAATGCACTGATTATATATGTGTGTATACACATTTAAATTTATATATACACACAATATATTCATATTTATGAGACAAAGATAAATATATGAGAGAATATGTGAGTGGAAATTTTCTAATTTTCAAAGTTCATACTAAGGTATAAAAATAATGTGCTATATTCCTTATATGCTAATCTTAAATATTCAAAGCTAATTAGGGTAGAGGTCAGAGAAGTTTCTACATTGTCTGGTTAGCATGAGAATAAGTAATCAGTTCATGTTGATAAAAGGAGATAGTGAGCTGTAGCAAACTAACCTTAAAGATGCAAGTTAGTATATATAGATTATATATAAAATTTGTGGCCACTGCCACAAATTTTTGACAGTTTGGTCTGTCTAATATAGAATTTGAAAAACCACTCTAGGAAAAAGAAACAAAATAGAAATTTTGATATCTACCTTTTTATTTTTAGCATAAACATGTATTTACTAAGACTTAGGATTTATTCATAAGGGACAACAGCTTTGAGATAGATAGGAAAGGAAATTTTAACTCTGTGGTTTTGTCCATTTTAAGATAGTTTTGGATTGACTACATGGGCAATTCACTGACTATAGAGAAATCAGTCATTTTGATTATTTTTTTTATTGCTATTTTCTCCATAGTATCATGTTTATTATCAAGTTTAATTTACAAGAAAGTTTCAGTTTTCTTTTCGATCCTCACGCTTAGTGCTCATGAACTGTGACTCATGCCAGCAAATACAAGTGCTTCCCTAGAATGAGCCACATTTTCACTAACATCTTCTAAACCAAGATTTCCCAAATATACTCTTCTCCAATATCTACAATTTACATTCATTATTTATAGGAACATAAAGTATTAGTATATTCACTCCAAACATTTGGCATTACATAGAACAAACATATTTATTGCCTATAAAGAACAGAATTTAGTCCTCCCTTTATTTTTATTTTTATAGTGCATCTTCAAAACTATATGTTATCAAGTAGTGAATATCATGTTATTTAATAAATGCATTCTACTATTTACTGATCCTTTTTATCTTGGTGAATGTTTATATAGCATATATTAGTTACCCTCTTTTAAAAAATGAGGTGGTTCCCCCATGGCAGTGAAGAACAAATAAAATAAGGACATAAAATACAATGTATTTGTAAATAAAAATTTAGATGAAATCTTTTTTAACCTCTGCCCTTTCTGCCAAGATTAGCTCTGCAAAATGTGGTGTTCTTTAAATTACAATTTTTGACAGACTCTCATGATGTCATATTAACTCTAACAATCCTGTTGGCCACATGTCTATCTCTGAATCAACTATGGAATAACAGAAGTCAAAGTCACCTTGGTTTGAGAGGCATTACATCTTCCTTTCATTTCATTTCTCCTCTTTCCACTTCCCCAAAGAATTTAAAGCAGTAAAAATACAATTCCCTACAGCTCACCTTCTTCAGAAGACCACTTAAATAGAATTTATTGCCTTTACTATCATCATGAGGCCAAATTACTTGTTTTTAGCTAGGCTTTGAATTTTTACATAATTCAATCTGTTGCCAGTAGTATGACTACACACCCAAAACCTGAAATTAAGCCGAACCTAGAACCAATTATTCTATTTAGACTAATGCTTCAAAGAAAGATTTGGGCTTAAAGTCAAAGTGACTAATAAGCTTGCGCCTCTGGCAAATTAACTTCTGTTCACACCTCTAGGGCTAGGCCGAAGAGCAAAATAATTAGAATCGGACTGAATCAAAGACTGTACCTGCAATTCTGCAAGTGATACAAAAGGGGGTTAATAGATTTTCTGACCTGAATTCCAAGAATTTGGATCTAATGCCAAAGCTATTTTTGAAGAAAAAATATCAAGCCAAGAAGTAGCAGTAAAGGTGATTCAAACAGTATTGGACTAGACATCATGACACTTGGAATCTAGACTCAGCTCTGTGAAGATCTGTATAACTCTAAGATATTATTTTGTGGGTCAGTTCAATGGTGACATACACATTTATGTTGTCTCAATATGTTAGAACAAACCTGGTCTGGCCTATTGTTTCATGTAAGTGAATTATGTTCAGTTTTGTAGTAGAGATAAGCAATTCTTGCATTTTAAAATAATTAGTGTGAATTAATTAAAATAAAAAAGAAAGTAATGAACACTAAACTTTAGGATAAGAAAATCAAAGCAAAATATTAATGGGGAAAGTTTTATAGAGGCCCTGAAGAGCACAACATGCAATCTGCTTCTACACTTGCCTACAATATCCAGTCACAATGTCATATCATATTTGGGGAATAGTAACAATGATCAGCTCATAAAATGCCAATTTATTCCCTGCTTTTTCTGCACCGTGAGGGTGCATTTTCTCCTTCCACACAGGTTCTGAGAAGTAGATGTTTAGCCATGCTTAGGAACTTAGAGTTATTAGCAAAAGAAATCACTACATAGTTATTTAACTACCAAATAAAAAATGAAAAAATGTTTGAAAAAAATATATAGACACATACATACATACATATATTTATATACATACACACATATGTATTTATAACATTGCATAATGTGTGCATACAAATATATAAATAGACACATATATAATAATTTCCTTCATTTGACTCTTTCTCCCTAGCAGAAGCATTTTCTCCAAAGTAGGGTTGTAAGCTTAGAATAACCCAATTCCCTTTTCCTAACCACCTTTAAAAAAAACATTTAAATAACTTCTCAGTGATGTTTTTCAGTAGTATTAACTGAAATGTATAATTAACAAAATATTGACTGATAAAGTTTTATAGAGAAGGTACTGAAGAGCATGTCATGCCACCTAGATTCAAATCTAGTGAAAAGAATAGAATCCTGCAATGTTAGAAAAGAACATTAGAAATGATTTAGTTCAACCCATTAATTTTACAGATGATACAGACACCTACAGAACTTAAAGAACTTGGCCAAAGTCACAAAACCTGTCATCAAGAAAGCAAGGGATACAATTCATGTCTTGTTAATCCACATGGATATAATTCAAGTGGATGTGATCACTTGTTATGAGGAAACTTTCCCAGACACTGCAGTCTAAACTATATTTTTAGGTAGTTAATAATGGATTTAATTTATTTCATCGCGGATTTCATTAAAAACTGTCTAATGATTTATGATAAACTAAAAAATCAGTTAACATGAATATTTTAATATAAATACATTTTGAAATAAAGAAATAGAATGACAAAAGCAAAAAGAAGTGTGTCAGTTATGTGAAAAATATGAAGAAGAACTCTATTACAAAAAGAAATGCTATTTTTGAGAAGAGGTAGGAACAAATTTCAAGTATAATGGTATTGAGGCACAATAAACATGTGGCAAAGTAAATTAAAAACTCTTATTTCTGCAGGGTCTAAAAATTATTTCACTCATTTTATATACCTCATGTGGCACCCTTTGGATATAATCTTTTCTTTTTTCAATTGACACATCTAAATAACTTAGGCATACTCCTTTTCATAGTTTTACTCTCTTCCCTGCCTGCTGAGGTCCTGTCCTTCAAAATTGTCTCTTTCTTCCTATGCCTCTGAATCCACATGTGTCAGGAGTGTAAATCTATACTCTTCCCTGAATGTGAGGTTTCCTACTGGTTCAAGAGCTCCCCTTCAAAGTCACATGGACAATGAGAGGGAAGATGAGAATAAAGTTCTCTCCTCCCCTTCACTCCCACAGTGTCTCCTTCCCAGGCACCTCTCAGCTTACAATCAATCTCTCTCATTCTTGAACTGATGAAATGTATCTAGGCCTTTTTATTTTAGGGCCCCAGATGTGTGGCTAATTTGTTTATTCTGTCGACTCAATCAGAGGGGGTGTGTGTATCTCATAAAGTGATCACAGTGTTGTACTTGTTAACTTATTAAACATTCATCAAATCCCTTTCTCTTACATTCTCAATTTTTAAAAAATGTTCACAATGAAAGTTAGCTTTATAAAATAAGTGCCAAATGAGAGACAGTTTAAGTGTTTGGCAGGAATGTACCAATAGTGGAGAAGGACAACATGCCAGCCTGCTGTGATATATTAAATTATTACTTAAGAATATCTAGCTCTGATTTCATATTTACTAAGGAACCTTCTTGATATTTTGTTCATTTTGTTCATTCAGGTTCCAAGGCATATTTTCCTATTAGTATTATAGTGACAAGTTAATGAGCACAATAACCAGCTAAATTACTTTTCTAGTTGATTTGTTAGTCATGTCTAATATCATACATTATTAAATCTTTATGTTAATATTTTACTCCATTTTTTCATGATGGTGTGGGACTAGCCAAGATTCTGATAAGTTATGCACATTCAGTAAAGTCTTCCCAAGATTGGAGGGGGGAGATTGTGTGTGTCTAGCAAAAACTTGTAAATCAAGTTTTATCTCACACTAAAAGTAATCAAATATGGAGAGACCCGTTATAACCATGACACTGACCATCAGGGATGCATTTTTTTCGGGTAAAGTAATTCATAAATAATAATAACAGCTACTATTGACATAGTTCCTTAAAGTTTTCAAGGCACTTTAGAAATATTATCTCACTTTATAAATACCATCTGCTACCATGAAAAACATTATGATCTGAACTGATGGAAAATATATCAATATAGGGGCAGCTAGGTGGCACAATGAGTCAGGAGACCCTGGATTCAGGAAGACCGGAGTTCAAATCTGGCCTCAGACACGTAACACTAACTAGTCATGTGTTCTTGAGCAAGTCACTTAAACCCAATTGCCCCTGCCTTCCGCCCTCCAAAAAGACAGACAGACAGATAGATAGATAGATAGATAGATAGATAGATAGATAGATAGATAGATAGATGAGTACACAGATTATCTGAAGAACAAATTGGATTTCTCATAGAAATGTCTGTTGTTAATCTGGCTTTCCTAAATGATTATTTCTCAAGACCCTATTCTAAAAGGGTACATGTTCAGACTATTATAATCTATTTTACTTAAACTCATGGTTCAGGTTAAAGCAAAGACCCAGGGTCAAGAATTTACAAGAAATTGCTACTCAGGAAGTTGATACAAGTGAGAGCTTTATTATTATATGGCACCACAAGCAGCCAAAAAAAAAAAAAATAGCACGCAAACACACACTATTGGCAATATAAACAGAGAGAGGTTCTTCCCCACAGATTCAAGAAACTCACACAGTTCAAAGAGGAAGGGACATGTGTTAACGAGCAAACATGCTCAAAATTGGGGTGAAAGTAGTGAAACAACACCCCTTTATTATGATGTGTGGGAATAGGAAACTGGTGCCAATATGAGAAAAGGCATTTCTAATCAGAACTTGATGTGAAGGAATAGTACTCAGGGTCATATCAATATTGGTCTTGAATGAGGCTTGAATGAGTTGAGGGACTTTCTTTATCAGGACCAGAAACTGGAAGAGGGTCTGAGTTAACTATCTGTGGCATGAAAAGGGGCATAATTCAGAGATCACTGCAGTTTTTCAGTAGCTTTATCCAGTCAAATATTGTGAGCCGTAGCTTGTGACACAGCAATAACATAAGTCAGAACTATAAAAAACACAACACTCTTTGTCTTTGCTTTTATGCTTCAAAGGCTTCACAGAAGCCCTCTGAGATCCTTTCCAGCCATAGATCTATGATTTATGAATATTTTAAACTAAATTTTATGTTTATTTTGAGTTTAAATAATTAATTTCCACAAGATTTTGAGTTACAAATGTTCTCCGTGTTTTTCCTTACCCATCACCCCAAAACAGTGATCCCACTGAATATTCCCTCCTCCAATCTGCTCTCTACTATATCTTCCCCCATACCTCCTCCAATTTTCCAGTAGGGTAGGGTGGATCTCTATACCCCATTGCCTGTATATCTTACTTCCCAGTTGCATGTAAAATAATTATATACATTTAAACATTTGATTTTAAAACTTTGAATTCCAGATTCTTTCCTTTTCTATGTCATCACCCAACTTTACTGGGAAGATAAGCAATTCAATATAAGTTATACATTTGTAGCTATGCAAAACGTTTCCATAGTGGATATATTGTGAAAGATTGACTATATTTCCCTCTATGCTATGCCACCCCCGACTAGTTATATTCTCTACTTTGATCCTGTCCGTTTTCAAAAGTGGGTGCTTACAACTTCCCTCACTCTGAGCCTGCCCTCCTTTCCATTATCCTCCCTCCCATCCCCTTCCCCCGTATTATCCTGTAGGGTGAGATGCCCTATTTATTATGTATGTCATTGCCTCCCTAAGCCAAATTTTATGAGAGTAAGATTGACTCAGTCCCTTTTGCCTTCCTATTCTTCCCTTCCATTGTAACAATTTTCCTTTGCCCCTTCCATATGAGATAATTTATCCTATTCTGTCTCGCCCCATCATCTCCCATTATATTTCTCTCTCACCTCTTAATTCTACCTTTTAAGTATCACTCCTCCCTATTAAATTGTTTCTGTGCCCTCTGTCTAT